>BRDA01002119.1:53190-77238 GCA_036984385.1 Crenuchus spilurus
TTCCCCCCCCCCCAAAAAAAAAAAAAAAAAAAGCATTTTGGTTTCAGTCCTTTACTGATGTTTGGGTCCAAATAAATAGAACTGAGCACCGAGTTTGTCAGTCTGAAGAGCGCCCTCTTGAGTTGTGAGGTTAACCTACATAAAGTCCCTTTAGTGCTGTGCAGCTTGACACAATGATTTCTATAACTAAAATAATCTAAAAGTATCTAAGCGTCTTTATAAAAATATATTATTATTATTATTATTATTATTATTACTACTATTATTATTACTAACTACAACTACAATAATAATAGTAATAATAATAATTGTTATTATTATTATTATTATTATTATTATTATTAGTAGTAGTAGTAGTAAGTAGTAGTATTGCTGTTGTTAATAATAATAGTTATTATTATTATTTACATTTATATAATAACACTAATAATCTAATTATCATACATCATTAATGTAATTAATTAATTAAGCAGTTATTGCATTTGTTGCTTAAGTAGCACAGACTGATAAATATGTGTTTTGGTCTCACTTCTTATCCAGCAGGTCCATGAGGGGTCGTAGGACGGTCTCAGCATCCATGGCTGCGTTGCTCTTGTTCCCAGCACTTCCCTTCATCTGCACAAGCTCCTGATTCATCTGCTTCACACAGTCCTCAATAACCGGCTTGAAGCTGCAGAAGATCAGACAGACAGGTCAGTCTTTACAGCGCAGTCTCTGGACATCACCTATAACTCACACCCTCTGCCTGCGTTACCTGGATCCAA
Source organism: Crenuchus spilurus (assembly GCA_036984385.1). Lineage (NCBI taxonomy): Eukaryota > Metazoa > Chordata > Actinopteri > Characiformes > Crenuchidae > Crenuchus > Crenuchus spilurus. The sequence continues at coordinate 53,955 of BRDA01002119.1, forward strand.
AGACTCGACTCAGCTCATCTAGCACTGCGTTGAGTTTATTCTGAAGCTCCTTCAACAGGTCACTGGCCTCAGCGTCCAGCTGGAACAAAGAGGTGAACAGAGAAATGAGCGGTCAGTTTTACACACAGCAAGAACAATTAGACTGACAGGAGTCACACAGCCAGTGAGAAATGAGTGTGTAAGTTAGAGTTTAGAGAACCCTTTATATCAGGTGTCTGATATCCAGCTCTGCTTAATAACAACAACAGAATAATGATAACAGTAATAATAATAATAATAATAATAGTAGTAGTAGTAGAGTATTATTAAAGATGATGATAATATTAGTATTATTATTAGTGAATAATAGTTCAGTTGCTCAGTGCTTATTAACCCAATTATTACTAATAACAATATGACTAATACTACTAATGTTCCTAACTACTACTACAAACTACTAATAACACAACTACTAATGCTACTAATAGGATTAAGAAAAGTATAATTAATAATCAATTAGAATTGATTATTAATATAATCAATTCTCACTGTATACTATTACAACTGATAATATAAATAATAAATGAATAAAACAATGTCTAATAAAGTTGAAAACATACTATTAATAATAATAATAATAATAATGCCCGATACATTTTAAAACCACTACTACTACTACTACTACTACTACTACTACTACTAATAATAATAATAATAATAATAATAATGCCCGATACATTTTAAAACCACTACTACTACTACTACTACTACTACTACTACTGCTACTACTACTACTACTACTAATAATAATAATAATGCCCGATACATTTTAAAACCACTACTACTACTACTACTACTACTACTACTACTAATAATAATAATAATAATAATAATGCCCGATACATTTTAAAACCACTACTACTACTACTACTACTACTACTACTGCTAATAATAATAATAATAATAATAATAATAATAATAATAATAATGCCCGATACATTTTAAAACCACTACTACTACTACTACTACTACTACTACTACTACTAATAATAATAATAATAATAATAATAATGTCCGATACATTTTAAAACCACTACTACTACTACTACTACTACTACTACTAATAATAATAATAATAATAATAATAATAATAATAATGCCCGATACATTTTAAAACCACTACTACTACTACTACTACTACTACTACTAATAATAATAATAATAATAATAATAATAATAATAATAATAATAATGCCCGATACATTTTAAAACCACTACTACTACTACTACTACTACTACTACTACTACTAATAATAATAATAATAATAATAGAGTTAAATGTAGCTCCAAAGCTGAAGAGGTTCAACAGACTGAAAAGATCTCTATTGATTTAACAGTTTGTGGCTAAACGTTGCTGTGAGATATAACACCTGATATAAAAAGCAGTGGGATGTCGTCCGTCACGGACATCTGATCTGATCTGGTGTACAACAAGCCTCCTGTCAGACATGCACCTAAAGCTTTCTCCTTCAGGAACATCACACACTTCTCCAGCCAGCCAAGCAGAGTGCAGGGGTGCAGAATCAGCAGTGCAGCTCCTGTTATTTACACCAGCCAGCCGTCGCTGTACTACATCAGCCTAAAGGCCCCTGAAACTGAGATTAATCCTGCTGTATCCTTTCAGATTAAAGCTGAACATACAGGTCGACAAGCAGCCTTAGAATTCCAAATCAGGCCCGAGCTCCCTCCAGCACCTGCCCGTCATACAGACAACCCTGCGAAGAAGAGCACCGGCCTGCAGACAGCTTTAGCACTTTAGCAGGAGCACCGAGAGATGTAGATCAGCACTTTCACTCTGAACACCTTCAGTATGAGGACTGTCCACTGTACATCCACTCAGCAGGCAGATACTATTCATTCACTACAGTTCAGTGATGTATGAGCCAATGAACAGACAAATATCTGTGTCCAAATAAATATGAGCAAGAAACATCAGCATCATGCCATGCAGCTCTATAACAAAGGCTGTGAATCTGAATATATGACGGATCAAACTAAGCTATACAACTAGAGTGGAACCTCAGTAATTGTTTGTCCTAGTTATAGTACAGTTCTGTTATCTGTACTATCAGTTCAGTCAATGGTTCTATATGGCCCCCAAAAGGGTTCTGCTGTAGTTATGATGTCAATCTTGTAATAATAGAAGAACCCTTTTTGGTGCAACATAGAACCTTTTTCAAAAGGCTTCTATATAGAACCATTTACAGCACATTCCTCATCAATATGAAGAACCCTTTGACAATGCAGAGCCTTTGGGTTCTTTGAGTGTTCATGGTTCTATATAGAACCACTGTCTTTACTAAAGAACTCTTGAAGAACCATCTCTTTTAAGAGTGTACACGTATTCATTATTAAGTAGGAAGAAGAGGGTTTCCCGAGTCCTCACGGTTGTGTGGATCTTGGACAATAAATAAAGTAATGAAGCTCTGAATGAAAGGGATAGATGCTGGACTGAAGGGCAGATTCCTGCAGGTTCACAGAGCAATAATCATGTATGTGATCTAACACTAATAAAAGTAACGTCTTACATGGCTAGAACTCAGCTCAAGTTGCAGAATGAGGGAAAGAACAAAGTGTGCAAAACTGCCAGAATAATGAACCTTTTGGTTTGTGATCAGTCTTGTCATTAAGAGAAAGCCTATCAATTCTCCTTTAATAAGACACACTTTAAGCGTGAGATTATGGCTGTAATGTTACCCCTGGGCTTGTAAAATCCTATAAGAAAAGAGAAATGGTTTGGAGACTCGTGGGGAGAATTTGCACATAATTGATATAAATGAGAGCGAGAGGAGCAATGAGCAGAACTATTAATCCTGATGTCAGATTCAGAACATTAGTGCATCCCACGAGATTGTGGAAATACATTTCCAAAAGGTTCAGGACTCTTCCACCACTGTTATCCTGCTGGAATGTCCATGTATGGAGGCACCACCGTGATACACCCATGGAGGCCCAATTTTACAGTTTCATACGAGTCCAGCACCAGGCATTATGGTCTGTGGGTACGCTCGGGTCCACTCTTCATACTCACTGCCCAGTACCTTGACCATCATATCAGAGCTGCGGGAAGTGGTACCTCATCCACAAAGGTACCGCATTCCTTTATGTGTTACACAATGGCAAGGACAGTGGGCATCCTGATTTCTCTTGTCTTGGGCACATGTAGAGCGGGACATTGAACGGCCATGAGCCATTTCAAGAAAGTACAGATGACACCTGGTTGAATTGCTACCAATCCATCCCTCCACCAGGGGATCTCCATAAACATTTTTCAGCTCTGAGACCACTGCCCACTGGAGCCCACAAGCCCTTCCACTGAAGTCCCTGTTGCCTCTCATTGAAATTGCATGGGGGATGCAGGTTTATTTCTAATGTTAAATTCAAGCCCTTTTCAGGCACTTTCAAGGTCCATTTTCAAGCTTTTCAAGCACCTGACATCTGTACTAAATTATGAATTTATACAAATACATACATGAAAAAAATGAGAACAAAACTGTGGCTATGGATGATAATACATAGGTGACTTGAAAGACAACTAGGGAGATAAATAACAATATAAAGTAGGAGAGATGATTAGACGGCAGGGCTGTACAATGACATGACGTAACCGGTGTGGAGACATGATCAAGACACATGGAAGATGTAAACAAATGAGCACGTGGAGACAGGACAGCACATGGGAAACATAAACAAAGGACACATGGCAGGATGGAGGCTAATGGTGGGAGGGTTACAGATACGCATTAATTCACTTTTTATCACTTTAAAATATATTATTATGCCACAGCCAAGCAGAAAATGTGAAACTAGTAGAATGATAATAAATTAAAGGAACAGTTTACGGTTCATGTCTCTACGGACAGTATTTTCTTGGTTCTCATGTCAGGTCTTCTGACTTATTTTATTTCTCCATATAATAAGTCAACTGTTAAGTCAGACAGCTGCTGTTTACTTCAAAAGAAATACAGTCAGAATCTCAAATATTTTCAAGCACTTTATCCAAAACTGGGGCACATTAAAATCAAGCAGTTTCAGTGTTTTCACACCTGAACGTCTGGACCGAGACCTGGACTATGGTTTGTGTTACACTGTATATGTTTGGTCTGGTTGGCAAACTAAAGAACTTGGCAGTGATACTCCAACATCCCTACATGAGCTACACGTTCCCGTACTTGACACTGACTGGTTTGTAGAAGGACGTGTGTCTGACGTGGGCGTGAAGTCAAACTGGTGGGTAGTTAATCTGACAGGTAGCCGTTCTTGAATAAATCGAATGAACAAATTCATTCTGTTACCACTTTATTGCAACTCTTATGGCATTTATACCACCAACACTAACTGCTGTCATGTGTGCTACCATGACTCATTTTTGTTGCTTTTCAGTTTTTTTGTTTAATAAAAGATGGAGTACTCTCAGGTTGGGAGGATATCTTTGCCCCAAATGGAGGAGTTTAAGCATCTTGGGGTCTTGTTCCCAAGTGAGAGTAAGAGGGAGTGGGAGGCGGATCGATGTGGCATCTGCAATGATGCAGGCTTTGTTCCTGAGCTGAGCCAGAAGGCAAAGCTTTCTGGTTACTGGTTGGTCTACTTTCCAAACCTCACGTCATCCTGAGCGTTGGGTAGTGATTGAAAGAACGAGATTGCAGATACAAGATTTCTTCATAGGGTGTCCGCGCTCTCTCAGAGTCAAGGTGAAGAGGATATCTGGGAAAGACTCAGTGCAGAGCCGCTCCTTCTCAATGTTGAGAGGAGCCAGTTGAGGTGGTTCGGGGACCTGGTTAGGATGCTTCCAGGGTGAGGTGTTCTGGGCATGTCCAGCTGTGAGGAGACCTCAGGGAAGACCCAGGACATACTGGAAATATTATATCTCTCAACTGGACTTGAAATTTTCCCATATGAGCTAGAAGACCTGGGGAGAGTAACTTTTGGTCTACTTTACTTGGGTCGTTACCCCCCTGACCCAAATATGGATAAGCGGAGGATGATGGACAGATGGCTGTTGTTTAATTAGTTACAGTAGCCTGCCTCAGCTTCCTGTAATTGGTCAGAATTCACTCTGAAAAAGTGTGTAACAAACCAAACCATGGTTCAGTTGATCCAAATTGAATTCAGCTTGGACCAAATTTTAATCCTTTGGTCCAGATCATTTCCTGAGACACCTGCTATACTGGTTTGGTCTAAACTGAGAAGTCAAAAATTCTGAGCCAAAAATGTAGGTGTGAAAGCACCCTAAAACAACAGTCTCTGTACTAAAACTCACATATTTATCACATCTATCCACAAGCTCGTTACTGTTACAGCACAAACTACAGCAGCAAAGTGCAATGACTCAACTTTTACTGTCTCCACAATGTTCTAGTAATGGGAGAGTGCATGTACCAACACTTCTGTGAGTTCTGGCTGGTAAAGTGCCTTACATTTATCAATGATAATATTAAAATCTAAGTGTTTAGCATGGTTATATTTGTCACAATCATGTGGTAACATCTCCACAATTGAAAGTGCCCAAACACAGCGTTCAGAGAAAATTTCAAAGGGTGAATTATCAATCTCATCTGTTTCATCATCCACTTCAGATGATATCTATTCAGTTGTAATTGCTCATTGTTAAAAGAGGCAGATAAAATGGGCCAGGGAGTGAGGCACGGAGGCAGATTAGAGACTGGTGGGTCAGTCACACCAACAAAGAGAGAGAGAGAAAGAGAGAGAGAGGGAAGTCTAGTCCAGAAGGTGATCTTTCTATGTGCCAATTTAAGCTCAATTAGCCTGCCGCTCCCCTGAGTGTGCAGAAGTGTGGGGGTCACTGCACCACAAATATGAAAGCTAACTTTGACGCCCACAATTAATTTTTTCCTGGACAGTACAGAATCTTTTATTTATAATTTTTCTGTGATAACACGTCTCTGTAATTACCTCTTTCTCTTAGTTTCCTAATTGCTTTTGGGATCCAGCGCTGTTGGTGCAAGTCAGAGTTATATTTGGAGGCTTTTGCGTCACAGGGAGAAGCTTTGCTTCCTCACAAAGATGTAGAAGCAGCTTCAGTTTATACAGAAGCCAAGCTTGATGTATACAGCCCCCAAAAGGGTTCTACTGTCATTAAAATACCAATATTGTAATAACAGAGAAACCATTTTTGTTGCTATATAGAAACATTTTCAAAAAGGTGCCAGATAGAACCATCCCATTCCTCATCAATCTGAAGAACCCTTTCACAATGGAAAGATCCCTTTGGGGTTTTTTTAGTGTTCATAGTTCTTTATAGAACCATTATAGAACTGAAAAATTTGCATGCACCACCTGACCGGAAAAAGATTAATTTGAACGGAGTCACATGTCCAGAAATCTGATTTTAATCAGATTCAGAAACACCAAGAAATGAATATGATTCCATTCAAAGTTCCAACACATCACACAAACAAAAATCTCCATTCATGTTGTATACAATCTCAAATGTGGAGATCCCAGTCACTGGTTCAGCGGCTAACCACACAACGTTTGTTCTTGCTACCTCATCTTGTAGAAACTTCACACGGTTGCTGCAACCAGTTGTAAACATTACACATGATCATACAGTAGCACAGATAAATGTGAATGAAATCAGCAGTCCAACCACGGTGCACTGAGGGTCATGAGGAGGGGAGGGATAATCCTCTAATTTGTGCATTCACATGCCAGACTCGAGCAGGTGCAACACATGCTCTTGTATATGGTATTAGTGGGCATTGGTGAGGTGTTGGGTGAGGCTGAGAGGCAGCGTGCTGGTTGGATGGTTTAAACTAATCTGCTGAAATGCAAACCTGACCTCCACAGCTAGCATAAAAACCCTCGAGTCAGCTCAAACATACATGCAACTCTGAGACGTGATTTTGTAAAGAAATACAAATAAACTCAATTTCCCCTCCTCACTCTGCATGTAGTCAATCAGCTAATTTTATTGCTCAAATGTTGCTCTTTGATATCTCTGGAGACTTATCCACAGGAGAAACATCATGAGACAAAGAGCAAATACTTCTGGCAGAGAGAAATATTATAATAGTCATCCACAGCATCAAAAACTGCGAAGACTCTTAGTCCTTGGTGAGAAATGGTTGAGTTCATATTGAGATTTCTATCTTGAGTGTTTATTGTGAGACTTTATTTATACTGAAACCCAATATGAGACATATGTGAGATCTTTTTCTCAGGGGAAACATCAGAGCAACAGATGAGCAGTATCTTAGACTTAAGCTAAAGTCTCATTTGTGCTTCTCATTGTTGTCTAGGAGAAACTACTGAGATGTTATGGAGATCTTTTTGACTTTTTGTTCCTCTAGGAAGACATGTTTGGTGTCTGAAGTTTGCATCATTAGTTTTAACTCAAGAGCTACGAGGCTAACAAGCTAATAGCAAGCAATTAGCATTATGCTAGCAGTGTAATGCATAAACTGGATGAAAACAAGATCAGCAATCATCTTAACCTTCAAAATGTGTCTTTACATCTGAATGCATTTGGGGAAAGTGATGATTTAGGCATCCTGTTACATGCTAAATGGTGTACATAAGTTTAAATAGCTAGTTAGACACACTAGCCTCGTAGCTCCTAGTCTCATACATAGCTCGGCTGACGAGCTACATTCTGGACAAATTGTAGAAATGTGTCTTTTAAACTATTCACTGAAAGCAGAACTGGCCAGGAACTCTTTATTTCGTTGCAGGACACCTCCAGACTAGCTGTGGAGCATTAGCTAAGGAGATATGGAGAAGGAGACCTATTCACACACCTTACAGAAGGCCACAACCCCCTCCTCCTGGTGCAAGAGCCCAGAAGAGACGGGGAAAGACAAAAACAAAAACAAAAACAAAAAACAAGAAGACAACACAAGACATTTTCACAATTAGAGAGAATAGGGCTGAGACATCGAGAGAGACACATCAAGAAAGAGAAAGAGAGCGAGGTTCTACAACAAACATGCATGTTATTATGAGATGTTAAGAGTTTTACTTCACAGGGACAGAAATGTCAGACGAAACATCTAATCGAACATCTACAGGTTCACAAATGGCCAAGGGAAGTTTGTTGTCCACTAGGAGCAGATCTAGAGCTAGAGAGCAAGTTTAGTTAAAATAAGTCAAGCAGACTTAAAGTTAGACTGTGAAGGTGACTGCAACTGCAACTCACTTGAGGAGATTTGTTTAGATCTTGATTTAAACCTGTTTTTGACAGAATCTTCAGCCCAATGTAGTAGCAGTCAATCAACCCACCCATTCACTAGGACTCACCAAATCACTATTGGAGGGTGAAGACTAGCACACGCCTCATCTGATGCATGTCAGGCTCTGTCTCTTTTCCAACTGCTGCTGATACATTGTCCCTGGGGAGCGATCCCCAACTCTGATACATCAGCTAACAGACACCTGAGCCATCAGATATTACTTAGTAGTGATGGGGAGAGAGTGTCATCTACCCATATGGCCAATTTTGGTCTCCTAGTCCCCGGCTGTCAATGGCAAGCAGCATAACTGGCATTCGACTTCGCCATCCTCTTATCATAGTGTCAGTGCCTTAGTCTGCTTAGGCCTATGAGCTTTAAACTTTTGAACTGAAGAAAGATGCTTAGATAAGCAACAAAGCACCTTCTAAAATAAGTAACTAGGTTCAGTCTCTTAAAGCCTGATTAAATTCACATGGAGTCCAGGGGTAATTTCCTGTTCTGCGTCTGCAATTTTATTTCCACCCAGATTAGCCAGGTTGGTGATTTTCTTCGTCGTGCCCCTGAAAGTATTACAACATGAATGATGTACTTTTTCACTGAGCTAAGGTCTCATCTTTTCAGTGTCATATAGAAGTACATTTATATGATCTCTTCAAGCAAATCTGGCTTCATGTTGGAAGATTTCAGATTACTCATACTCACTGTGTTCATTCTCCTAGCTTACATATTAACACAGGTGCTAACTATCTTAGAACATACCAGTACATATCATGAAAAAATTCATTTATGATCAGAATTTCATTTAAATTGGTACACTGTGATCATTTATATGCATCACATAGTATTTAAAGCCAATAAGTGTTTTAAACTAGTGCTCGCTTAAGTGTTCAATAAAAAAGACTTTTCTGTTTGAACAGTCAGTGAGCGTTTGTTCCACCACCTGGATGCTAGAACAGAGAAGAGTCTTGATGCTAGTCTTCCACGTGTCTTGAAAGATGGTGGGTCAAGCCGAGCTGTGCTAGAAGCTCGAAGGGTTCAAGGTGATACCCAAGACTTGACCATTGCCATTAGGTAGGGAGGTGCTGGTCCATTTCTTGATTTGTAGGCAACATCAGGGTTTTGAATCTGATGTGAGCAGCTACAGGAAGCCAGTGAAGTGAACGCAGCAACTTGGGCTTATTGAAAACCAGCCGTGCAGCTGCTTTCTGGATCAGCTGCAGGAGCCTGATGACTCGCATAGGAAGATTTGAGATTCTGGATTTTTATGAGCTATAAGCCAAACTGATCAACATTAAAACTAAAAAGCCTTGAAATGTCACTTTACATGTAATGAATATAAAATATGACAGTTGACCTTTTTTGAATAAAATTCTGAACAGCAATGAACTTTTTCGCAATATTCTAATTTTCTGAGATGGCACTGTAGTGAGAACAGGATTGGAAGTTGGTAGACTGAGAAATCAGCAGGAATTTTGATCCATTGGGGGGCCACTGGCAACAAATGTCAGTCCAGGGGAGTCAGAGGTCCAGTGGATAACCAACACCAGTCCAGAGGGTGCAGAAGCTTTACTTTCACTTTCAAAAAAAAAAACAGGGCTAACACTGAATGCCAATCACAAAGAAACTGACTAAGAATTATTTGCATCACTAAGAAATCGAGAGATTAACAGTGTTTGTGAGAAACAGTTAAAAATAGTGAGCCTTCCTGGGATAGAATATTAATATAGATGTCAGCCTAATAATCTAATACAGCCTGAATAGAGCTGAAGAGGACAGTTCAATGTTCTGGCTCATTAAAACCTTCACAGACATCAGAAATATACCATGAATACCAATATATCCAGCCCAGACGAGGGTGGGGTAGAACATTACTGCATTTAAGGAGCATGTGGTTGCCTCATCTTTCATCTCCTAGTGGAACAAACCTCCTCTGGGTATCTTTAATGCGCCGATTAGACCAGTGTGGTCAGTTTTTTAGGATAGAAACAACAAAGACTTTAGAACAATAACATAACATTTGCATGAGCATAGCTAACTCAGTGCTACCCTTATAGATGCTATTTCAGGGATTTCTGCTCAGGGCTTAAATGGGCTTTAATGCTAGAACACGTACCTGCTTCCCTCCCATTGACTCAAACATCTTCTCCAGCTGAACTCGTAGCTGCTGGATGTTGTTCAAGAGGATGCAGGGCTGTCGGGAGAACACAAACAAATCATTTTAAATGATTTATTGATTTTTTCCCCTCTCCCTCACCCAAATCTGCGCACAATCGCTCAGCCGAGTCGAACACATCTCATTATGAGCAGCGTTTAAGCACACATGTAAACTGATGTGTTTGTTGTTGATGATGATGATGATGATGACGCCTGTTGCTCCTTCCCACACCCTCCTGTGTGCAGTCAGGCTTGCACAGGGTAGAAATGAGTCATGAAGAACCTGAATACCATTAAAGCATCTGTTTTGTCTCTCAAACTCTGTGGAGAGATGCCTTCATTACAGAACCAAGCATCCACTGGCCATAGAGGAGCACTATGTAGTCCTACAATTACAGACTGTAGTGCATTTGTGCCTCTGTATAGGTTGCTCATGGTCAGGACCACCACCGGACAGAACAGGTATTATTTGGGTGGTGGATCATTCTCAGCACTGACACTGATGTGGTGGTGGCATGTTAGTGTGTGTTGTACTGGTATGACTGGATCACAGCAAAGCTGTTGGTTCACCTTGTAGATAAAAAACAGTCAAGTCAAATTTATTTATAAAGCGCTTTTTACAACTTATGTCACAAAGCAGCTTTACAGGGTTAGTAATAACAAAACACCAAATCCACAGTGAGCAAGCCTATGGTGACAGTGGCAAGGAAAAACTAACTCAGAGCTGGAGGAAGAATCTTGGGAGGAACCGGACTCACATGGGGAACCCATCCTCCTCTGGTCAACTAATTATAAGTTCTTGATAAATCACATAATCCTATGATGCTGTTGTAGTGTTCAGGTACTGATATGGTGACAGTAATGAAACAGGAATGATGATGATAAAGGCAGCAGCCAGTAAAGTCCATATAAACTTGAATGTGGTCAATAGTGTAGGGCAGTACACAGTAGTTAATCTACACAGTATTGTCTTAATCTAGTCCTTTTAATCTTGATGCTGTTGACTGGTGGACTCAGTAAGGTTTCCAGCAGCTCTGATACACCACCACCACATCAGTGTCACTGCAAGTAACCCTGCTCAGTGGTGGTCCTGAGCATTGAAGAACAGGATGAACAAAGTACACAGAGAAACAGATGGATTACAGTCTGTAATTGCACCTATATGGTCAGTGCAGCTAAAACTTACAATGACTGGAAATACAATAGTTTTAATGATATGGCTAGTTGGTGCACACTGTGTTTCACTATCTTAGGGCACAATGGAATAACAAAGAAGCTAAGGCATATGTGGATGACTAAACAAAGAAAGATAGGGTTTGTATTTTGGTGGTCCTTTGTAGAAGAACTCATCAGTAACATCTCAACAACATCTGGATATGTTTAGTAGATGGTCTACAGATGTTCCAAAATAAAGTTTGTTGAAGCTGTGTTGATTTTAGCTGTTTTCACTTCATTTGGAGTGACAATGACCATCACAAATACAGAAGAATGTGATCCAAGTCTGAAGTGGCTGCTTGTCATGGTGCGGTTCTAGCTCATAGTTTGTCATACTGAGTCCTAAACCACATCCACTCATCTGTGAGACCTTCTTTAACCTTCTGGAGTCGGCTCTCCCGACAGTGGCATATTAACGCAATTCTGAAAAAGAGATTTTATTTTAGAGATAAAACAAAACATACCCCAGAAACTTTAAAGGGTTTAATGATCAAACATATAGAGGATGAGGGTGAGAGGAGCATAAATAAGCAGAGACATGTTTGTCAGAGTGAGTCATACATTGCATTTTTTCCCGCCAAATGATGCAATTCGTCATTCATATGATAATGACATGGCAATTCTAGAGATAGCATTGGTGGAATAGTGGCCATGGAATGTGTGGAATTTGGACATGAACAAACAACTTCTCACCTCTCATAAAACTCATTAATAGTCATCTAGGAACCACTGAATGAGTGAAACAGAGTGTCACCTCACATTTTTTAAGCTTTAGGAATAAAACCACATACAATGTATAAAAACTGTACTGATCAGTGTGTAGCTAACACCTGTTTATTCAGTTCAGAGCTCAAAAGTTTTGGCTAGAAATATTTGGCTAGAAAGTATTTTTTTCACAATATATCAGCACATCTGAAAATAGGTTTTTGGAAAGTCTACATTAAGCCTAGCTATGTCAGACTACATCAGAGTGTCTGAAATACCCTCAGACTACAGGGGGTTAAGATCTGGATGTGGTTTGAGAAGGTTGAGAGAAGTTCTGCTGATGTATTTTGTACTTAAATTAAACGTCTATGCTAATTTAGGTGAATATTGAGCTCTAGTGTTAGCAAAGTTTGACTCAACATGACTTGGCTTAACTGGTGTAAATATCATTTTTAAAAATAAAAGCATTTGACGAGCTAGGCAATAAAAAAAAAAAACACTTAATAACAGCCGTGTGACATTTGACGATATTAATCAAGCCTGAAGTTCATAATCATTCTCAAACTCTTGTATACACATCAGGTAAATGGAGTTATAATACGAGTGGGAGGTTTCCAGCTAATTAGCATTCGCATGTATATTCTCTTCCCCCATATTAGTCAAAAGGTCACATGCCAACAATGTGATAAATGTGACTCAAGCAGTGAAAACGAGATCCAGAGCCTCCGCTCTAATGAAATCAATTAGGATCCTCAATAATGACTGGGGGGATATTGGTGGAGCTGCCCTGCACTGACAGGGCAATTTGAGTTGACGGTTTCGTGAGGACATATAGTAGATTACACTCGCGCTAATGAAGACACACATTGTGGAGGTGGTTCTCAGACCCACCAGGGGAACAAACCCATGTGCTGCATTCTATCTTTGCATGTTCCCTGCTTCCCAACATGAAGGTCTTGATAATTAGCTGATGACCTGGAAGAGAGGTGGAAAACGACACTGTGCAGTATCAGACTGCTACACTGAACCCAATTTTTCAAAACCAGCTCCGCCCGCTAGCTACATCTCCTCCATCATACAAACTAGATGACTAGAATGTGTTAAAACTGATAGATGTGAAGCTTTGCAAAGAGCCATTAATGAGGCTAGAGAAGATAATGCTCTATTGCATGTTTGCAAACTGTCGCTGATGAGTTTCAACACGCTTGAAGGAGAATGCTAACTCCCAGCTCTGTCACATCAGACAGCCAAGGCCTGCATTGTCTAACACTGCAGTAAGTGATGGGAAAGAGGGAGGTCCACCCTGCCCAAATAGAGAGAGTGAGGTTTATGCTCTGTTGGACTCTCAGTCACGTATGACTGTGGCATCACCAGAGAATGAACTCGTAGTCTTTGTCAATTGTGCCATGCCAAGAACCCAGATTTTTGCATTCTTGACACAGTGAGTGTAATGGACATGTGAATGTTGATACAGACATATCGCTTCAAATATTAGGTTCAGTGCTTCCCAGTCTGCTGCATTTTAAAAGGGGCTCACTGATACATGCAAATTCTATACAATATCCTGGATTTGAATTTGTTAACGCGAGTGTGTGTGTGTGTGTGTTTGTGTGTGTTAGTAAGAGCAAAGGAGAAAGACGCAGATGTAATTGTCTCTTTTTAATTGACCAAGCATCCTGATTGGTCTCTCTTTGTGCTTAGTAGTAGTTTCTTTGTGGGCGGGGCTACAGTCTTACTGCTTGTGTCTTCTTTCGCTGTCCATCAGTTTAGTGTTGTGAAGCCCAAGAATGTTATACATATACATGAGAGGGTATGGTGGGGGTGGCATGGTGGCATGATGGTTATCACGCTTTCCTCTCAGAGCTGAGGTCTTTATATGTGTGTGTGCCCAGCGATAGATTGGCGCGTTGTCCTGGGCTTAGTTATGATAGTGTAATGCCCTGCCCTGCGCCCGGTGAGGGGGAAGGGACTAACCGTGACCCTGATCAGGATTAAGCAGAGGACAGGAAAGGATAAATGATAAGATGGGGTGAGTTTTTGTAGGGTGTCATGTCTGTATACTGTATATCAAAGTGAATTGTTAGGTCATATAGATGATACTGTGCTTAAAAAGATGGTAAAATAGCCCAAAAACTCAATGAACAAATGAATTCAAATGTGTGCAGTAAGCTAAGCGTGTTATCACTCCCTAGTGTATAAATAGCTTTATTCATACTGTAAAGCAGTGATACTTTGGTAGACTGGTTAACATGCCCGTCTCATGTCTCAGTCATCTGAACGATGTGTGCTAGTGCAGGCAAACATAAATGTATAATGTACGAGTTTCTAACGACTCAGATTGAGGAACCCAACACTATGCTGTACTAGCGGCACAGATTTATTGAGCATATGGAAATGTGAAGGCAGAGATTAAGCTGACGAGTTTTCGCTCTGAACTGAGCTGTCAGTCATGCAGAGAGAGAGAGATAAGCTCAAAGAGCAGCTCCCGGTTCTGACACACAGCAATGTGATGCGCGTCTTTAATTAACGGCCACGCTTCTGTCTCTCCACCAGACGCTCACAGCCAGCAAATGCTAAAAGTCTCAGGCTGTCATGGCTGGAAACGTCGCCGTGTCATTTTCCTGAATGATCTTCACAAAGAGACGCACAGAAGAACAGAAACCACTTTCTTACATCCATGTCTCACTGCTTTATTATCTTTATTAGTCTTCATTAGCCTGGGCCTGGTCCAGCGTTTATTGCTTACACTTGGAGTCTTTCTAAGAAATAAATTGTATGAAAGCTGAAACTCTCTTCTTTCTTCTCAAGTTCATTTCTGACTATTACACTTATAAGTGCCTTTGTAATACTCAGTGGTGCTCTACAATCAACACAGAAACGTAGAACTCAACCACACACACCAGCGCAGTGTATGCACAGCATCTCAACCGGAAGTGACGGTTAACCTGACCTCCATGTTTTTGGACTGTGGAAGGAGACCCCTGCAGACACAAAGAGAACATGGAGACTCCCAGATATGAACTTGAACCCAAGACCTCAGCGCTGAGAAGCGAGCATGCTAACCACATCTTTAGTTACAATAAATGTTGATTGTTACTGATGTTTGAGTCCCAAACAAATATAACTGAGCACTCAATTTCTGTCCTGCTTTAGGGCGCCCTCTTGTGGCACAGTTGTACAATGAACCCTCTGGAGTCTGAGGGTGTTTCAGACACTCTGATGTAGGCTGACATGCTGCAACTTTTAAAAAATTACACCCATCTAAAATATTTTTTTACCCCAACGTGATACACAGGATTTTGTTCGGCACAAACTCACAAACAGTAAGAGTGTCATAAATCTATATTTTGATTAAATCTGCTCTAAACTTAGACTTTCCAAAAACCTATTATCAGATGTGCTGATATATTATGAAAACACACTCGAAACATTTCTAGCCAAGACATTTGAGCTCAGAACTGAATAAACAGAGGTGTTGTCTACACACTGCTCATTACAGTTTCTAGAAATTATATGTGGTTTTATTTCTAAAGCCTAACAAATGTGAGGTGACACTCTGTTTTCCTCATTCAGTGGTTCCTAGACTGAATATTTATGAGATAAGTGTGAACAATCAGGTGAGAGGTCTTTGTTGAATCAACATTCCACAGATTCCAGGCCACTGGAATCCACCAATGGAATGTCCAGAATTAGCATGTCATTATCATATGATTGACAGAGCATGTCTTTTGGCAGGAAAATATGCGCAGCTGTATGACTCACTCTTACTATTCCGCTTGATCGGCCACCGATTATTATTGCCTAAATTAAGCTGATTTTATGGTTCCTTTTCCATATCACGTAGCCAGTAGCACTCATCATAACCAAATAAAATTTTACAGCCAATTCATGTGATCGGTATCAGTGATCAGCAGCATAAAACCTGATCCGAGCATCCCTAACTCTATATAAGTGTTTTCCAGAATTTCATTAAAATGTCACCAGCAGGAGAGCCGCTCCAGAGGGTTAACCTACATAAAGTCCATTCATTGCTGAGCAGCCTAAAAATTACTTCTGGGACTAAAAAAAAGTTCTACATATTTATTTTATATATAGTTTAGCCATAAACTGCATTACATATCATAAGCTAGTTTGAATGGTTTTATGAAACCGGTCCACACTCTGCATTTATTCCACATAGCTGCTGTAGAACATTTGGATGTGCAGACTTGTATGGAAAATCCTAAACAATACTTAAGAGTGGCCTGTTAAGATGTTAAACTAATAGATTAGAAAACAAAAATGTGAATTTATTCAATTTACACCAATATCTACCAAGACATGTTTGGTGTCAGAATCTCTTTTTGGAGCATTCCGATGTCTTCACGGATGCTGCTGCTGTGTTTAGCTCTCTCCAATGTCCCATTTTAAACCTTGCACAGCATCGGAAGTCAAGTCTATTTGATGAGGTAGTGGTACAGACACAGCAGAGCTGCTGGACACCTGGACTGACAAAGAACCCAGCCAACAGCATCCTCTGACCGCCAATGAAGGTCTAGAGGACCAACATAAATGGCACTGAGCTACTGTCTCTGAATTTACAACTACAAAATGGACCAACAAGTCTAATAGCGTGGACAGTGAGCTAACATCAGCAGATCCACTCATATCATCTTAACACACATTAACACAGCTGAGAATGATCCACCACCCAAATAATAGCAGCTCTGTGGGGGTCTTGTGTACAAAGTGCACCCATATGGTCAGAGGATAAAATGGACAGTGAGCAGAGATGCAAGATAGATAGATAGATAGATAGTATTTTATTGATCCCTTTAGGTGGTTCCTTCAGGGAAATTAAGGGTGATGATGATGGATGAAGGATGAAGGATGATGGTCTACAAAAGATGTGCATGAGAAACGTGCAAACTCACCACTTTCTCTTTGCTGAGGTGTGAGCTGAAATCTTTGGAGATGATGGCAGCGTACTGCAGGAGAACTTTATTGATGGTCTGAAACAACAACAAACCAGTTTTAATGAAGTAACACAGATCTAGTCAATCAGTCAAGACAGGCTTGGAGTCCAAATCTTGCTTTTAAGTTTATGAAGTTTTAACTATGAAGAAATACATACTGTATGTAATTATTTAGTAAACAAACAAGTGTTAAACAAACCAGAATATGTTTATATTTTACATTCTTCACAGTAGGCACCTCTTGCTTAGATGGCAGCTCTCTTGGCATTTTCTCAGTCAGCTTTATGAGGTAGTCACCTGGAATGGCTTTGAGTTAACAGCTGTGTCTTGTCAAGAGTTCATGACTTGCATTTCTTGCCTCTTAATGTGTTTGAGACATCAGTTGTGAGTCTATTTCTAAAATCTAAAATCTAAAACATATTTTGGTTTGTTTAACACTTTTAAGTTTACTACATGATTCCTTATGTGTTCCTTCATAGTCTGGATGACTTCAGTGTTAATTTACAATGTAGGAAAAAAATGTAAACATTGAATGAGAAGGTGTCCAAACTTCTGACCTGTACTGTACTTGAATAATCAAAAGTTGATAAACACTTGGCTGGTAGAAGACTGATCTTGGACCAGATTCCTTCATATTAATAATGTTCATTGTCACTAAAAGTGATTTTAGATCACTTTCTTGCTCCTGGGGTCAATTTTGTATACAGGTCTGATCCTGTTACACAGCCATACTGAATGAAATGCTGTATTGGGTCTTATACAATTTCCATTAACATGCTGAATTTGAGTAGATTGAGAGAAGTTTTAGTGATATTTTTTAAAAAGTAAACTGGGTTATTTTAGGTGACTATTGAATTCCAGCATTTGCCAGTAACCTCGCAGCTCCAAAGAAGCTAAATTTGTCTTGGGTGACTGGCTCCATCTAAGGTAACTGGAAAAAGTCATCATGTATTAAAGTTAATTAATAGCTTTAGCCTAAAACGTTTTACCTACATCACACATCTGCGTGTGAGCCGAATAAACAGAGCAATAAATAAATAAAGTTCCTTATAATCTGTCACAATCAATAAGCAGGTGAGTGTGCTAATCCATCATCCAAGAGGCAGAGCCCTCAAGAGCTTCCTCTACCCCTCTCTCTCCTTCTGTCTTTCTCTCTACCTTTTGTTTTTTTCTCTCTCATTTCTCTCCTCTATCCATTATGACTCTCTTCCTTTTCTTCTGTCTCTCAATTTACTTCTGTATCTGTATCTCTCTGTGTCTTTCTGTATCTCTCTGTGTTATGGTGAGGCGGTGTGTCATCATGCTGAGGCAGTGCTTTAGGGCGAGGCAGTGTGTCAGGGTGAGGCAGTGTTATTATGCTTAGGCAGTGTGTTAAGGTGAGACAGTGTGTTATACAAGGCAGTGTGTTAGGGTGAGGCAGTGCATCATTATGCTAAGGCAGTGTGTTAGGGTGAGGTAGTGTGTCATTATACTGAGGCAGTATGTCAGGGTGAGGCAGAGTCATTATGCTGAGGCAGTGTGTTAGGGAGAGGCAGTGCTTTAGGGAGAGGCAGCACTTTAGGGCAAGGCAGTGTGTCATTATACTAAGGCCGTGTGTCAGGGTGAGGCAGTGTCATTATGCTGAGGCACTGTGTTACGGTGAGGCAGCGCTTTAGGGTGAGGTAGTGTGTCAGGGCGAGGCAGTGTGTCAGGGCGAGGCAGTGTGTCATTATGCTGAGGCAGTGTGTCATTGGGACGAGGCAGTTCATCACTGGGACGAGGCAGTTCATCACTGGGACGAGGCAGTGTGTCATTAGGAGCGAGGCAGTGTGTCATTAGAGCTAGGCAGTGTGTCATTGGGGCGAGGCAGTGTGTCATTAGGGTGAGGCAGTGTGTCATTAGGGTGAGGCACTGTATCATTGGGGCGAGGCAGTGTGTCATTAAGGCAAGGCAGTGTGTCATTAGGGCGAGGCAATGTGTCATTAGGGCGAGGCAGTGTGCCATTGGGGTGAGGCAGTGTGTCATTGGGGTGAGGCAGTGTGTCATTGGGGTGAGGCAGTGTGTCATTAGGGTGAGGCAGTGTGTCATTAGGGCGAGGCAGAGTGTCATTAGGGCGAGGCAGTGTGTCATTAGGGCGAGGCAGTGTGTCATTGGGGCGAGGCAGTGTGTCATTAGGGCGAGGCAGTGTGTCATTAGTGCGAGGCAGTGTACTCTGTATTGGATGGGCAGCTAATGTAAAGTTAATGGATTGTGTTTAACTGAAGGTTATTGTAATGATATTATTCACTTATAGAGTCTTAATTTATTTATTGGCTGAGATGATCTGATCTGACTGCATCCATGGCATGCTTTAAGTAAAGTAGAGCGTCTCTCTCTCTCTCTCTCTCTCTCTCTCTCTCTCTCTCTCTCTCTCTCTCTCGTTTCTCTCACTCGATCCCAATCTAATTTTTTATCCTTAACACAGCGCAAACTTGTTCTGCGCTCCCTGTGGTCGAATCAGGCTCTGTGTGTGTGTGTGATGAGGAATTGCTTTGACCTTTTCATTTCATTTGCATGCACAGTCAGGCTGGGTAACAGTGTTCAATGGATGTGCTGGGATTACTTGTGTGTGTGTGTGTGAGCGTATGTGTATGAGGTGGGAAGAGATTGAAGTAATCTGGAAGAGTGTGTATGTAATCAGACATGGAGTACAAGACTCAATTTATGAGCATACAGACAACACACACACACACACACACACACACACACACACACACACACACACACACACACACACGCGCGCATGCACGCACACACACTTTCATATACAGGAATCATCGCCTGAGTGCCGTGTCATCTACTTATAAATCTCTGTAAATCTCTCTCTCTCTCTCTTTATGTGTATAGCCCACACCTTATATACTGTATGTCTGTCTCTCGCTCCATATCTCAGAGTCTCTCTCTCTCTCTCTCTCTCTCTCTCTCTCACTCACCCTATCTCTGACGCTCTCTTTCACTATTTCTTTCTCTCTGTCTGTTTCTCTCATTTTGTCTCTCTCTCTTTTGCACTCCCTCTCACCCCCTCTCGGTTCCTCTCTTTGTTTCTCTCACTCTGTCTCTGTGTTTCTCTTATTTTGTCTCTCTCTTGCTCTATCTTTCTCTGTCTCTCTCTAACTCTGTCTGTCTCTCTTACTCTGTGTCTCTCACTGCCTCTCTCTTTCTCTTCTTCTCACGCTCCATCTCTATATTCCTTTCTCCCACTCTGTCTCTCTCTCTCTCTCTCTGTCTCTCTCTCTCTCTCTCTCTCTCTCTCATACACACACAATTCTAAAAGTAAATAAAGAACCAAAATAAACAAATAAGACAAATATGTTAGACTTGGTCTTTTATTTTTTGAGGAAAATGGTCTGTGAATGCAAAAGGATTTGAACCTTTACTTTAAGTATCTGGTGGGACCCTCTTTTCTCACAAACTTGCACATCTCATATGAAGCGTGTGAGGGTTCTGGGCTCTCACCTTAGCAAATCTGCACATGAAGTGAGCGAGGGCTTGTGGGTTTGGACACTCCAGCTTCTTAATGATCTCAAAACTCTGATTAAGCTGTGTGAACACGTCCACCACGGAGCAGGAGAACAGAGCGTGCTCAGACGTCTGCTGGAACTGTGGAGACAGAGCGAGAAAAGAGAGAGCGTTAAAGACCATACTAAATAAAACGGTTCTGTGGAATGAAAGATAATAAATTGATAATTTGATTAATACAGTAAATTTAGACATAAAACATAGATTCAAGAGAGATACACAGAGAAGAAATAAAGGTCCTCAGTGTACAGCTCAAGACGGTTACTAAACCAAACTTACAACTATCGCCCTCACAGAACCCCAGCACAGAACCCTAAAAGTAGGTGGGTTCTCTGGCAGCTGTGTAGTGATTCTGCATAGCATGAAGAGTTCACATAAAAGCTTCTGATCCACTCAGGATGCATACACTCTTAAAAGAGATGGTTCTTCAAGGGCTCTTTAGTAAAGAAAATAATTCTATATAGCACCAAAAAGCTCCCTCTATTATTACAAGCTTGACATCATAACAACAGCAGAACCCTTCTTGGGGCTATATAGAACCCTTTTAAAAAAACTTTCTACTTAGAGCCTCTATAACACATTCCTCATCAATCAGAAGAATCCTTTCTCCATGCAAAAAAAAACCTCTATATACAACCATTTTCTTTTGTAAAGAACCCTTGAAGAACTTTTTAAAAGTGTAGTAGCTACAACGTAGCAGCGAGTTTCAGCAAGGCACAGCTCACTCAACCTGGACATTAAACAAATTTATTGGCACTTTGGTGTTCAAGTTCACTCTTAAGCACCCTCACGTTTGAACATTTCAATTTGAATCACACATATGAAATAACAGAGAATGTTTACATGTTGCATTTTCATGGCAGATTGTGTATTTCACTGAAAATGTGCAAAATTTGATTCAAAATTTGGTATGGCAGAGTATGCTATTAATATAATCAAATATATAAACCTTAATAGCATAACCTTCATGCCAATGTGAAGTACTGAATGACTTCCGTGTTTTTGTATTTGTTTTATTTAGAAAGTGCTCATTCACCAGAGAGCTTCTTCATTTGACTGGCATGAAAATGACCAATTGACCAGTCTCTGGTTGAGTGTCAAAGTGGTGCTGCAGCAAAAACAGTTCAGCAAGAACCAAAACACTTAAAGTGTTTGGAAATGCCATTAATTTAAAAAGCATTTTACAGCCCATATAGCAAAGTTATTCTGGCCCACATCTGGCCCTCATGTCTTATTTCATTCATAATGGTTGCAAGATGTGGGCCACATATACGCCAGATTAGGGCCACACAGCAGCCAAATGTAGGTAACACTGCCATATCTCTGCCAGAAGAGGACCACATCTGCTTTAGAACATGTGGGCCAAAGCAGCTCTACATCTCACCAAGTTAGTGGTTTCAGGGATGCTACCACCCTTCACCGGTCATAATATTCTATGTGCACAATTGTTCCTGATGCCAGGCCGGGCTGGGACAGTTACCACGTTAGACCACAGGTCTGAAATGGGCATTTGTTTCTCTAAATTCCAAAATGCAATACAACTACTTACTTACACCCATACAAAGTACTCACACTCTCGTTTTCAGTAAAGAGAACTCAGCAGGATAAATGCTTGTGAAAAGAGAGTTTTTTCTCGGCCCTGTGCTGTCACTTCCCTGCCCTGTTAATTCAAAGGCGACAACAGTGCGACATCTGCAATTATAATTACCAGTGTCACACATTCACCAAGCAGGTAATACCGAGAGTCTGTATCACTTGCACCAAATGACTTTTTGCTGCTGCTGCAAATGTTGTGGGCTTGAAGCAATTAACATATGAATCCAATCAGGCCTCGAGCAGTGGAACGCTTGATAAATACGCAGCTATAAATGATGCTCGAGCTGTTAGGTAGCTCCAGAAGACAATAGCAGCCATGCATATTCATACAACCCTGTTACTCCATTAATCCTCATCAGTTTAATGTGCTCTGGATTAGTGACTGCTCATCTGATGCACTGTTTGTTTTTGGATGAAAACTCAGCGTGTGTGGGTCAAGTGTAGGTTATTTTTAAACAGTAATAAATCAATATTTACTACACAGCAGGAAATCCTCTTCAGTTTACAGCGAACCTCA
Organism: Crenuchus spilurus; assembly: GCA_036984385.1. NCBI lineage: Eukaryota > Metazoa > Chordata > Actinopteri > Characiformes > Crenuchidae > Crenuchus > Crenuchus spilurus. The sequence goes on from BRDA01002119.1 coordinate 76,865, forward strand.
TTATATAAATGCTTCATCCAAACTGTAGTTCAAACAAATGAAAGCTAAGAGGAGCCGTTACATATGCCTTTTGTAGCTCTACCACTGCCAACTTTATCAGAAACTATTCTCTTGTAGCTCCACCCAATGTTCACTTTGCTCCACCCACTGCCCACTTTATCAAAAACATCACAAGTGAGTGGACGCCCACTGTCTACTTTATCTGTCACCCGCAGGTGAGTGAACACTACAAAAACTATTTCACCCGTCACCCACCTCGTTTCACTTGTAACCCACCTCGATGTTCTCTTATCAAAGACTATTTCAACCGTCACCATCTCGATGTTTTCCGTATACATTGCCGAGGAGAATCGAAAGTAAACAAACTTGATGTC
>BRDA01002119.1:89426-106419 GCA_036984385.1 Crenuchus spilurus
AATATTGACATTTGCCATCTCCACATCATTGCATTCAGTTTTTATTCACAATTTGTTTAGTGTCCCAACTTTTTTGGAATCCGGTTTGTAGCTAAGGGATTTCAGATTGAAATGAATCTTGGGCGGCATGGTGGTTAACATGGTCTTGGGTTCAAGTCCCCATCTAGGTGGAGTTTCCATGTTCTCCCTGTGTCTGTGTGGGTTACCTCCCACAGTCCAAAAACATGGAGATAAGATGAACTGGCTTTAAATGACACTTTTGTGTGTGAATGAATGTCTGCATATATGAATAGTATCCTCTGTGTCCCGTTTTCCAGCTTGCTTCAGCTTGTCTTGACTGCTGCCCTGCTTTCTTTCAAATGGGCTAAACTGTCCTTGCAGGTCTTATATAGGGGAGCAGGCTCTTCCCCCTCAAGTTTGAATGACGCACTGTGTGTGTTTGGGTAAAAAAATAAGCTTTAGGTCTGTAAAAAATCACGGCTGCTTTATATTACGTAACATTTTCAAAGACTTGAAAGAATGTGAGGCCGTCTTTGTGACCCACAGGTTCTTGTACTGACCCAGCACAGGGGTCAGTACATAGTTGGAGACCCCCTGCTGTGTAATGGATAGAGAACGAAGCTATATGCAGTCACGAGTCTCTGAAGCTGTCAGAGCAGCTCTACTGAGATTTCTCTGAGCCGTGTATCACAGCCTGGGGCTCAGGGGTGGATATATCAGCCTCCTGAGACTAAAAGGGCTGATTTGAGATCGGTATATACCTTTAATACTGATTAATACAAGTCTAAGGGTAAAAAGGAACTGATCCTAGAACCTCACATATTCTCCCAAATGTTACATACAGACCCAGCTTTACTGAGTGCCGTGTAGAAGCTCTGAGGCATTTCGCTCTCTCTCTCTCTCTCTCTTTCTCTCTCTCTCTCTCTCTCTCTCTCTGTGACACTGGTGCTGTTCTCCTGGGACTTTGCAGGCAGACAGAAATGAGATTATAAAACTCTTTGAACTGTGTCTCTGTCTCAAACTGTCTCAGCCCCCGGGTGCTGATGAGACTGCACATGAAGGTGAGCTCCACTAAAGATACCGTTGAGATCTTGGAGAGCTCGGGTTTACAGCACGTTGTCATATATAGAACAGTGATCTAAATACCAAAGTTCATGGTGAATTTCAAAGAACTGCATCATAGAAAAAGCAAGCATCTCAAAACATCTCAAATCTCAAAAACCTCAAACACTTGAAAAAATCAAAAGCAGAACCATGGATACATATCAGAATAGCAAGTATGGATATAAAATAATAAAACTTTCAGGCATGGATAGATCTTAACTGTCTGGAGTCGACACTTATAACTAACTCTGCACAATTTTATCCTAAAAACAAAACTACATACCCCGGAAACCTTAAAAGGGTCTATTTTCAAATATATACTGTATATACAGGGGTTAGACAATGAAACTGAAACACCTGGTTTTAGACCACAATAATTTATTAGTAGGTGTAGGGCCTCCTTTTGCGGCCAATACAGGATCAATTTGTCTTGGGAATGACATACACAAGTCCTGCACAGTGGTCAGAGGGATTTTAAGCCATTCTTCTTGCAGGATAGAGGTCAGGTCACTACGTGATGCTGGTGGAGGAAAACGTTTCCTGACTCGCTCCTCCAGAACAACCCAAAGTGGCTCAATAATATTTAGACACAAAGACTTGCTGTCTTGGTCACAGATGCGCCAGCAAGACGTGCACCAACAATTTGTCCTCTTTTGAACTCTGGTATGTCACCATAATGTTGTGTGCATTGTAATATACTATATAACTGTGCTCTTACCTGCTAACTGAACCTTCACACTCTGCTCTTACTGGTGCAATGTGACATTAATGAAGACTGGCCACCAGACTGGTCCAATTTAGCCATGAAACCTCCCACACTAAAATGGCAGGTGTTTCAGTTTCATTGTCTAACCCCTGTAGATTGAATCAAAATATATTTTTAGATATTTGTGAAAGAAGCATAATTAAGCAGCAACACATTTTTCGGCACGAGTCAGAGCGCCGCACTTTTTTTCTGCCCACTCACGCAATCTGTCATTCATACAATAAGGACATGGAAATTCCAGGCATTCTATTGGACGATGAGCAGCCCAGGAAGGTATGCAAATGCCCATAATGTCTCTATAAACAAAAATCCTGTCACCTGAATGTTCACACCTATCTCATGAAAATTCAGTGCAGGGTTAGTGGCTGAGAAAAACAGAATGTCACCTCACATTTGTTAAGCTTTAGAAATAAAACCACATAAAAGTTCTAAAAACTGTAATGACCAGTGTGTAGGCAACACCTATCCCAACATGCATAGAACCTCATCACAACATTGTTTCAATGCTGCTAGAGCATAGACAACAGTCAGAATGTTGTCACAACATCATTATGCCTGCCGGGATTTTACAAAATTGTCATGTTATTGTGCCTGCTGTGATATATCAGCACATCTGAAAATAGGTTTTTGGAAAGTCTAAGTTTAGAGCAGATTTAATCAAAATATAGATTTATGACACTTACTGTTTTGATGAGTTTGTGCTGAACAACAGCCTGTGTAACACTTTACCAATAATTTTAGATGGGAGTAATTTATAAAAATCTGACTCCAGAGGTTTATTATAAAATGATAAAACTTTCAGGCATGGCTACATCTAAATATATATAAATTCACAAAATCACTAAATATCTAAATTACAGGCACAAAAATACTGTATCTAAACTGTACATACCGCTCAACAGTTCAGGCACTGTTGTATCTTAAAATAAACATCTAAATTGTAGCCATGAATACATCTCAAAACCTCAAAATAATAAAAAAAACATAGGCATAGATACATCTCTAAATCTTTAGGTATTGGTACAGAAAAAATCTAAATTGTAGACAAAGACACATCTCAAATCTCACAATTTAAAAACTAAAGCAATGAAAGCACCTTAAAAATGTAAAAAAGTTAAGCATGTACACCTTTAAAAAATCATTTTTCACACCTGCACTGTCAAAAAAAATGCACAGCAAAATAAAATGTAACGTAAATACACCCTTAAAGGTCAAAGATGTTCCTTAAGGTCCAGCTGTGTATCTTAAGGTTTTACTATAATGACTTTTCTTGGAGAAATGAGCAGATTAACTTCATAACTAAACTGACTTAAACAGTAAAATACATATAAAAGTCTGGAGTCAGACAGTACATTCACCACAACACAATCTGATACAGATATGACCCCAAATATATCATTTTAAAGAATGTCACCCCAGTGACAGGAAAAATACGGATCCAGCAACTGTCCACCGATAGTCCTAAAAGTGGATTTTTATCCAATAAGAATTATTCAGTCAGGGTTAGAATTTAGGAATGAGTAATGGAAGTCTAAATCCAATGGTTGTCCAAGAACTAAAAGTAGGCACATTCCGGTTCTTTCTAAATGGGGAAAAAAATGTTTCACCTCAGCAGACCTCAGCACTGTATGAGTGTGGGTACAGACTGTCATAATCTGTTTCTCTGCTAAACTCAGTACAGCCACACAGTGTGACCCAGGCTGGCCTGGAAGACGGTCTCCAGGGATCAGGGGACAGGAGCTTGGACATGTTCAAGGCAGATATCACCAACACTATACACATCTAGCATGAATACACTGAGGTCAGAATGTACAGAAATCTGCTCTTCATACTTTAAAAAACTCAGAGAAGCTGTGTTGATGCATATAAACAAATAAACAAAATACACATTACACTTCCCCTGGCCACATTATCAGAAACCCTTCTCTTGTAGCTCCACCCACTGTCTACTTTATTAGAAACAAGTCTCTTGTAGCCCCACCCACTGGCCACATTATCAGAAATCTCTCTTGTAGCTCCACCCACTGTCTACTTTACTAGAAACTAGTCTCTTGTAGCCCCACCCACTGGCCACTTTGTCAGACACTTCACTCTTGTAGCTCCACCCACTATCTACTTTTTCAGAAACCCCTCTTGTAGCTCCACCCACTGGCCACATTATTAGAAACCTCTCTCTGGTAGCTCCACCCACCCATTTTTTTAGAACCTCAGACACAACACTGTTGAGTCTTCACAGAGATTTGACAACAGCAATGCAACCCCATGCAACACTAGAGCAGGTCTACATCAGGGGTTGCCAAGTCTCTCCTGTCTGAAGAAAAATCCCTCTGAGAAGGTGGAAATGCTGTACGAAGCTGAGAGCGCGTGACTCACAAGACGAGACTGTGGGAGAATTTGTTAACAGGAGCGTGAATCTCGCCGTCAGGGCGCTTCTCGTGCTAAGAGGAGTTGGCTAATTCAGTCCCGGCCCACACAGCCTCAGTCATGGGGGGCTCCTGCGCCTCCAGCTCAGGTGGGTGACTCATGTTCGGAGTAGCCCGGCTATGGACGGCCTTGTTTCAGATTTAGCCTTTGGGGGAAATGTTACAAGACAGCACACATGCAGCTAATGCTAACGTCCACGCACATCACACTAACATGAACTTAATGAACGGAAGATAATGAACTCTATTAGACCAAGTGCTCATGTCATGTTTAAAGAAGCAACATTCCAGATGTTTCTCATATTTTATTTTCCCCCGAAGCTTCTCTAGGATGAGTTTCCCAAAAGCAACGAAGCACAGAGATCATCGTTAAATGGTCGAGCGAGCTTTACGCTAAGCACTCTGTCTCTCATTTATTCTCCTCTCCTCACTTCTTCTCCACACCTATTTTCTCCTCTTCTTAGTCTTCTTTAACCTCTCCTCTTTTCTCACTCCTTATCCTCTCCTCCTTTTTCCTCTTTTCATCCTTGTTTTTCCTCTTCTCACTTCTTCTTTCTTATAATCTCTTCTCCACTCATCTCTCATCCTTTCTCATCTCCTCTTCTTTTCTCTCCTTTGCTTTCTCTCTCATTTTTGTCCCCTGCCTGTTTCTTCTCCATTCCTTTTCTTCTCATTTTCATTTCTCATTATTTCTCATCTGACAATTTCTTCTCCATATCACCTTTCTCCTAGTTTCATTTTTTTAAATTTTGCTTGTTTCTTTCTCCTGGCATTCCCTCCTAATTCTTCTACTGTCCTCCTTTTCTCTCCTCCATTTGTCTTCTCCTCTTCCCCTTTCTCCTCTTCTACTAGTCTCCTTTGTCCTCTTTTCCTTGTTCCCATCCTTCCCTTCTATTTCCTCTCATGTCATGTTCTCTTTTCTGGTCTTCTCCACTTCTTTATTCTCTTATTCACTGTCTTTACCCCTCAAGTCATCATCTCTCGTTCACTGCTTTCCCCTCTCCTCCTCTCTACTCCTCCTACTCATCATCGTTTTAGTTTTCTTCTCTTCTCCTCCTATCTACTCCTCCTACTCAACTTTTCCTCTTCTCCATTGCTTTCTTCTCCTCATCTACTCCCCAATTCAAGTTGTCTCGTCTTTTCTCCTCTCATTCAGTTTTCCCCTCTCCTCCTTTCTTCTTCCCCTACTCATCTCCATTGCTTTCTTTTCTTCTCATCCGGTCATAACTCCTCTTCTCTTCCTCTTACTCAACTTCTCTTCTCCACTTCTTGAGTCTCTACTGTCTACTCCCCAACTCATCTTCTCAAGTTGTCTCCTCTTTTCTCTTTTTATTCATAGCTTTCTCCCCTCTACTCCTCCTACTCATTTTCTCCCTTTCTCCGTTGCTTTCTGCTCTTTTCCTCCTGTCTACTCCCCTAACTCCTCTTCTCCTCCCCTGCTCCTGTATCCTCATCTCTCTTCTCCTGTTTTCTCCCCTCTTCTCCCTCCACTGAAGAAATATGATTAGTATTAAGTCTGAGTTTTTAGTGTAGGAGGTTAATGAAGTTCTGCTGAATCAGCTCCACATCCTGATTACAGCCTCCAGACGAGCAGGAGAAGCTCTGCTTGAGATCTGTGCTGACATAACTGGGCTGCTCTACACCTCTCTGTACTTCAGGCTCTTCTCACGAGTCGAGTCGTGCGGACTTCTCTTACATTTATACAACATGTCACTGTAATAAAGTCCCGAAGCTTCTGTATCTTCACTTCCTCCACACTGAGGCAAATTAGCCTCATCTATTACCTCCAATAACTCCACTAGCACAGACATTAAAGACTCCATTAGGCCTCTCACACACACACACACACACACACACACACACACACACACACACAAACACCCTCCACATCCGTACACACATTTTTGCAGCTGTACTGTACATAACACGAGGAGCACTGCTGTTGAACAGATTCTCTGGTTTTACTGTTTATAGAGTAAAACATAGGCTTTTATTATATTCTATAAACTTCTGCCAACATTTTTACCAAATTCCAAATCAAAATAATCTCATTTAGAACATTTATGTACAGAAAATGATAAACTGGTCAGAATCAGTGAAAAGACGCAGTGCTGTCAGACCTCACATGATAAAATTGAACTTGATTTGTAAACACAAAACTAATGTTTAACTTCAGAAATCAATTTTCAGTGGAATAAGTCGGATTTGTTTACACTCTACACTCTACCAGACAGGACACTGTTAGGTGAGCTTGTATTACACTTTAACAATTTGGTAGAGCACATTAAAGTCACTATACTTTAATGAAGAAGGCGTTTAACTTAACACAATGTGATTGTGCCATCTCTACCAATCGGTAGAGGTATCAGCTTAAAAAACATCCACTCGCAAGATCGAATCCCGGTCATGCTGTTTGCCATCAACAGCCAGGGCCCAAGAGAGCAAAATTTGGCAGTGCTCTTTCTGGGTGGGTAGACGGCGCTCTCACTCTCCCTATCACTCTCACATTGCAATGTCCGCTGGCTCAGGCATCTACTGATTAGTCCATTTGGAGCTGGGGTTCCTGCACTTTCCTCCGAGTGCGTTGGCTCACCAGTGATGGTGTATCAGCGGTAGTTCAAAAAGAGGCGGTGGCCGTATTACACGCAGCGGAGGAGGCGTGTGCATGTCTTCACCCTCCTAGAGTCAGGGACAGTGCAACGTGATGGAGAGAGCCCCCTAGTGGATGGGATTGGTTATTTGGCTACTAACACATTGGGTTGGCGAGAAAATTGGCAAAAACGATACATTAAAAAAGACATCCACTAGAGGTCAGAAATTGAACGTTTTCTTGTCTGAATGCAAACCAGCAATGCTTTGTAGCCACCACAAGGAATAAAACGGAGCACATGCTCCCTCTGTCTCCCTTTCCCTGCCTCTCTCTTACTCCCTGTCTCTAAGTCACTCTTTCTCTCTATCTCTCTAGCTCTGTGTATGGCTGTCTTTCTCTCTCTTTCACTCTTGCTCTCCCTTTGTCTCTCTCTGTCTCTCACATGCACTGTCCTTTGGTCTCTCTTTCTCTCTCCCTGTCTCCCTGTCTCCCTGTCTCTCTGTCTCTCTGTCTCTCTGTCTCTCACTCTCTCTGTCTCTGTCTCTCTCTTTCTCTCTCTCTCCAAAATGGCCTAATAACTTTATTTGGTCTTCTTTATTGCATATCATCATTAACTGTAGTTGGATGTAACTGTATTCTTAAGCCTCTGAGCGCTCAGCTCGTCGAGACTTAGTGAGAGTAAAGCAGAGAACACGCTTGCTCATGCATGTGCACATGCACGTGAATACTCGTGTGGATGAATTGCATTTATTTATTTATTTCCTTATTTAATCTCCTCTTTTGCAACGGCCATCTGTGCTATAGGAGGTGGAAGCCACACTCGTTCCTCCATACGTTACGCCAAAACTCATCAATCTGTCAGCATCTGAGTGGGAATCCAATCCTGGAAGCTACGGATTAATCCCTCTCCCAATCCTTCCCTCGCTTTAAGCCTGATTTAACCCCCCGTCCACCCCCCCACACTCTGAAATTCCATCACAATGCACTGTTCCGACTTCACTGAGGCATAGTGCATCGAGCACCAGGGGTGTGTGTGCACCTCCGTCACTGAGGCTGATGGGATACGTTACGGTTACTGACTTCTGTTACTCATCTGTCTTCAAACCTAATATTAATTATGCAGACTTGTTGATGTCATTGTTGTTCTTTCAGTTCGATGTGTTACAGTCTGCTACAGCTGCTACGTACACTACATGTTCAAATGTATGTGGACAGCTCTTTTAATGAATACACTCAGCTACTTTAAGTTGCACCCATTGCTGACACATATGTACACACATGTACACCTTTTATAGTACTGCCAACAGAATAGGAATTAAGTCCAATCAGTATTGAGCTGTGGAGCAGTGGAACTATGTTCTCTGGGATGATGGTGCTTCAATCAGTACAGTGGTAACCCTACTTATGAGTTTAATCGTTAGTTTGCTCGTTAGCTGGATGCATTTTCCCCATAAGAATACATGTAAAACTGATTAATCCGTGTCAGCTGGCCAATATACAGTATACTTTAATATGCTAAATAATGTGTTTATATGGGTTTTTTAAAACATAAATGAGACAACGACGACGCTTGTGTAGGCTGGCCACTGAGGAGAGGGAGACCGACGGTGCTCGTGTAGGCTGGTGGCTAATGAGGACAGCAGGACGGGCGTACATGTATGGCATGGTTACACTTATCATATGAAAAGTAAAAGTAAAATGCATCTAACTTTCTTGTTCACTACCTTTTGCTACCTTAGTGTCGCTTTCACTAGCACTTTCACTTTTGGTCAAAGGTAATGACTGACCTATTCTACGGTAGCATCTAGGGGATGCTACGACCGCCGTGCCCCTAGCGGTTGGCATACTTGAACAAATTTAGGCTACTTGTTACTTGGAATTTTACTCGTTACCTGGAACAAAAATATTTCGAGATCTCGACTCGTTACCTGGAATACTCGTTAGTAGGGATGCTCGTAAGTATGGTTACCACTGTACTTCTGGGATGAGTTGAGGATATCTTGGTGGTAATCACCCAATATCCTGACCTCACTACTGTCGCTGAATGCAATCAAATCCTCACTGCAATGCTCCAAAGTCTAGTGAAAAAGTTTCCCTACACAATAGAGACAGTTACTCATTTTCAATACCCTTTAAGAAACAATGAGTGTTGAGTAGCTTGACTGGCTAATACAAACTCATATTACCTCAGCTTGCTTTCACTGCTAGAGTTAAAACTTGCAACTTATGCTCTTAATGCTTCAAAAAACATAGAAATTGAGTTTGATGATCTCCACAAAGCTATTCATAATCTTACTTGGTGTTGCATGTAATATATTTCAGATTAATTTTTTTCTGGTTGTAGCCAAACATACAAACTCATATTACCTCAGCTAACATTCACTGCTAGCCTTAAAACTTGCAAATTATGCTGATAATGCTTAAAAAACTCATACAAAAATGTATTTGATGTTCTCCAAAAGCTACTCATAATGTTACTTGTTGTTGCTTGTCATATGTTTATTTTCTTCTCTTTTTTTTGGCTATAGCCATCTTTATGACAGCTAGCATGGCTGAATAAAGAGCTACCTAATATGAACTTGTCTTATCTCATTATTAGCTCTTATTAAATTCACTGCTAGCCTTTAAAATTCAAAATATGGTGATAATGCCTCACAAAACATACAAAATGGGCTTAATGTTCACACAAAGCTACTCACAGTGATGGTCTTAAATGTGTTTAATTTTTATTTTTCTGGTTGTAGCAGTCTGTATGAGTTAGCTTGGCTGGCTAACAGGCTAGCTAATATGAACTTATTTTACCTCAGCCAACATCCACTGGTAGCTCGAAAACTTGAAAATTATGCTGATAACTCTTCAAAAACAAATAAATTGGACTTGATGTTCTCCAGAAAGCTATTCAAATGTTACTTGGTGTTGCACATAATCATAATATGATTCATTTTCATTTTTCTGGTTGTAACCCATCTTCAAATGCCTCCACAGCTCCTGTTGAATCATGGGACAGCATCTTGTGCTGCAGTTGCATACTTCAAAAAGTCTCCTGATTCAGTAGGTAATCTGGGTAGCGTTTGCATACTGCATGATAATCAGTGTATTCAGTCACACTAGCCATTCTCGCCTACTGCTTTCAGCTACTGTACAGGAGGGAAGTAGGTGATTTCAGACACAGCTACAGTGGTGGTGAGTGGGGAGCTTGAGGAAGGAAGGAGAGGTATGTTCAGAATACTTAAAGTCCTCCACTTTCTGAAGCAAACAGCATCTGAGAAGTGTTTCCCTAGCTGTCTAATCTCCACGCTGCTTTGTCCAGGATGATTAATTTGTCTTCATAATTTCGCTGCTTGTTTGAGCCGAGCGGTTTGGTCGCAAGAGATTCCTTCTCAAATCCCACTAAAGGTGTGAGAAAGGACAGAAGAGCAATCCGAAAACATCTCACGCTTCTAGGCTGATTTATACCTCTACCAGGATGGTTGTAAACACAGCAAGACCTCAGTATCTTGCAAAAGTAAAACTGAAAGCACACTGACCAATGTGCTTGCACACAGTGGAATTTGACCACCACACTTAACCCATACACACATATACACACTAAGGGTCACGCTTGCCCAGAGCAGTGGGCAGCCCTATTTTGAGAGCATGGGTCAGGTGGTCAAAGGCATTTCGGTGTCATCTTGTTTCAGGAGATCAAACAAGGCTGGATCCTTAACCACAAGCACCGAAAACAGAATACTGAGGTCTTTTCCGAAGAGAAATGTCTGAGAAAATCTGAGAAGTCGTCTCTGCGTCTCCCTACAATCTTATTGGAGCCACAAAGAGTCATCCATCCTGTCAACATCAATTTTCAGAAAACATTTAGTGCTTGTTGTAGACATGATACCAAAAGCACAAATCAGTGTACATGTTAAGGTGGACTATTTATGTGATATATCTACTGTACCTTTTCAATACACATCTCAATAAAGTCTCATGTTGTGCACAGAAAATAACAGAAATCTCAAGTTTCTCATCCAGGACTAATAGTCTTCAGTTCTGATGCTGTAAATATTTCTCTCATGTCTCCTTTCTGTCTCATGCTCTTTCTCCTGTTTGTAATGATGTGAGAGATGTGAGGCAGCAGGCGTGGAGGAGTGGACTGTTGATTGGTGCTGAATGTTAGTGAACTTTAATGCTCCTGAGCTGTAATTGGATTAGCTGGTATAATTAAGAGAAGTGGCCGTTCTGTGCAGTGAGCATCAGCACAGATTTACACTCAGATATCACAATGTCACCATGAACTGAAACACCACTATAAATACTGTGCGTGCGCGCGCGAGTGTGTTCACTCTCTGAGGCATCGAGTCTATGCACAAAACACACACACACACACACACACACACACACACACACACACACACACACAATTTATGCTCCATGCATACACTATTAGGATGGCAGCAAATGTCATTTTATTCTCATGGCAGCAAACAGAGAAAAAGGTAGCACATCTGTTCCTCTCTCTCTCTTTCTCTCTCTCTCTCTCTCTCTCTCTCTCTCTCTCTGTGTGTGTGTGTGTGCGCGAGTGTGTGTGTGTGCTTGCTTATCAATGTGTGAAGTGCATGGATTACCATTATCTGAGCACCTGGTTCCCATGGAAACACACAGATTAAGGATAAACCTGCAAAATGACAAACTATAATGGTGTGTGTGTGTGTGCGTGTGTGTGTGTGTAAATTAATGTCACTTTTTTACAGTCAGTCTGATAACTGTCAATCCCATCACAGAACAAAAAGACTCCTATGAATTCATTTATCCCCCCCCTGCCCCCCCCCACACACATACACCCCACACACATATATGGTTGTGCTGAAACTGAAGTAAGTTCACTATTAATAATGACATTTATGACATTTCATCTGGCACAGCTGAGGTTTAGAGCTCATCTCCACATCATCTGTGTGTATGTTGTTCCTGTACTTGTATCTTTGTAAGGACCTGAGGTCTCCACTCTGAAAATCAGAGACATTTGAATGCATAGGTTAGGTTTAGGTTACTTTCACACAGGATTACTTTACTGAGGTTAAGATTAGGTTAAGGATCAGGTTTAGTATTAGAATTAGGCTGCTGAGGTTTAGGTTACTAAGGTTTGGGTTAAGATTAGGTTTACTTAGAGTACAGTAAAACCAAGTGAATGTGTAAGACTCACTAAATATAGTCAAACTAACAGCAGGAGGAAGGGAGGGAGACAGAGAGAGAGAGAGAGAGAGAGAGAGAGAGAGAGAGAGAGAGAGAGAGAGAGAGAGAGAGAGGGAGAGAGAGAGAGAGAGAGAGAGAGAGTATCAGAGGGAATAGCCTTTTCATCCTTTTATATTGTGCTTGTGTGTGTGTGTGCTTGTGTATGTGTGTGTGTGTGTGTGTGTGTTGTAGCACTGGGAATAGCCTTTATGTGTTCCACTTTCACAGCCAATCAGAATCAAATATCAATGCTGGATTCAGACCTTCACTGATGATGGACCAAATAACACAAAAAACTAATAATAATAATAATAAAAACATGATATTAAAATCTCATTATAAGCCTCCCCTCATTAGTTCATTTCATTACCCAGAAGCCTGATGAAACACTTGGCTAAGACAGAAGGTTATCTTCAAAAGATCAATTTTCATTAAGTCATTGTCACTAACTAGTTAAGAAAATGCTCAGAGCTCACCTCTTAAACATCTGAAAAATGGCCAAACCTTCAGACATTTGTGGAAACGGATACAATCGCCATTTATAATTTTCCCTCCGACCTTGTTTGTGGCATTTTTTATGAATCTGATATCAGGAGATCTCACATTAAAGCTGTGGAAAACAGCCAGAGGGCAGAGTGAAAGCTGAGCTGGAAAATCAGGCATTACTTAACCAGGCCTGTCCCTTGCATTTCAATGAAACACCTTCTGTCTCACTTCATTAAGACGTAATTGGAGAAGCTGATGCTTTATTCGTGCTTTTAAAAGCCTCATTCAACTCCCAGAGAGAGCTGGCATGCACGAGACATGGTCCAATTCATTCAAAGAATGACAATAACCTCCATTTTGACACCTAAAAGTCTCAAATCAGCTCAAGCAATGCAACTGTATGACATTCAAATTCACTGAAGTTAAGCAGGTCTGGGTCTGGTTAGGACTTGGATGGGAGACCTCCAAGGAAAAGCTGAAGTGTCTGCTGGAACTCATGTTGGTGGACCACAGGAGGATTCATACCCCAGTGCAGAGATAGGTACACTGGAGCCAGACTTAGTGGCTCACTAGAACAAGCGCTGGCCTCTTAATTCTCCGGAGTACACACTCCAGCCGGTGATATAATACTAAAAATCCACAAAAACACTTGTATAACTGCAAGATTTTTTTCCTTATACAGTATATAGGCTGAATCGAAATATATTATTTTATTCTTGAGAGAGAAGCATAAATAACCGAAGGCAGATTTTTCAGCACGAGTCAGCACTTTTTTCCCACCCATTCACGTGATGTACCATTAATATGATATCAACATGGTAATTTCACACAAGCCAGTGGAGGATTAGCAGCCAGGAATATGTGAAAATGCCTGTTTGGTCCATATAAACAAAGACCGCTCACCTACACAAAGACGTCTCACCTCAATGTAGGAATGAGCGACTCGGTAAAAGACGTCAGAACACGTTAGAAATAAAATCACATACAGTTTCTAAAAGCTAATGACCAGTGTGAAGCCAACACTTCTGTTTATTCAGTTCTGAGCTCAAAAGTCTTGGCTACAAATGTTTAGAGTGTGTTCACAATATATCAGCACATCTGAAAATAGGTTTTTGGGAAGTCTAAGTTTAGAGCAGATTTAATAAAAATATAGATTTATGACACTCTTACTGTTCTCACATTGTTGGTGCTGAATTTGTGCTAAAAAAGCCTGTGTAACAGTGGAAATAATTTTAGATGGGTGTAAAATGTTGAGGCATGGCAGACTACATCAGAGTGTTTGGAAACCCCCTCAGCCTCCAGGTGGTCATGGGTTCAAATTCCCCTCCAAGGAACTTTGGGAATAGCCGTGGCTTGGTGGTTAGGGATCCGGTCTTGTGACTGCAAGGCACCTAACATTCAACTGCTCCCTGGGTGCTGTGGGTGTTCATCAACTGGCTTAGTCTCTCCTCACCTCTCTTGTCTTATAGCTAATCCCTAGTGTTGAGCTAATCTCATCGTTCAGGTCAAAGTAGACCATTGGTGGTGGTTGAGGTGACTTTATAACATCTGTCTCAAATGTCAAAGAGCTTAGAGTGTCAAGAACAGCTGTAGAAATGAAACCAGAGAGCCAGCAGCTGTTCTCCACCTGCAGTTTAAGAGCATGCCTTGGGTTTAGATATCAGCTAGCATGTTAGTGAGCCACCTAAATTAAGATTGTGTCAAATGTCTCACCACAGTTAATGAGAAAGGCATGCTGTTAGCTCAATTAGTTAATGCAATCTAGAACAAATCACACTGCAGTAATAACACAACAGCTAATTAAACTAATGTTTATTCATCATCTTCATTCATTTATTTATTGTTTTCATATAAAATGACCAAGGGGAATGCCAGGGTGCCAACAGAGGGCATATTTCACATATCAAATACATTCATCTGCACCCCTGCATAGCTGTCATGCATTTATTGATGTTCTAAGTGTAAGTACGTTGCAATGTCTTCTACTTCTTTCTACTACTTCTTGATCAAGAAGTACAAGAAAGGTAGATTGGACACTCTGTAGTGCTGGGACACAGGGACAAAACAAAACTGGAACCATTTAGCCATATGAATAAGGTGTGTATTTTGCAAGAAAGTTCATTTCATTGCCTGAAACTGAAGATCTGCAGATACAGATTCAAATAACTGATTCAAAACAAGGCTTACCAATATATTAAACACACAACCAAAGAACCTAACCAAGAAGCAAATGCAACATGCTCAAATACTAAGAACACAGTAACTCACCCTCCATTGCGTATTTCATGTCCATAGCAAATAGGTTCCACATGATTTCAGCACTAATTTTGCCCATGTTCAACTCCTGGGGGAACCTGTAATTCAGTAACAGTAGATGATGTTAGAAGAACAGGCAGCAATAAGAAAAGCTTACTGGTATTATTCTCTGAAACATGTTTATCTTATTGAAACTACTCTGTTTATGGTACCAGTGGGACTTAGCATGGCTTTAGTCACCAGGGAGGCTGACATGGATCTATGATTATTACTGTAGAGCATTTATGTAAAGCATAGAGTATATATGGAACTGAGCATACATTAACTGTGCCAGTTGGGCTAGACACAGCCTTAGTCACTGGGGTGGCTTAATGGATCTGTGGTTGAGGTATCAGGTATCAGTGTGTTACTGTAGAACATAGAGTCTACATGGAACTGGTGGCAGTGAGTATGCATTAACTGTGCCAGTTGGGCTAGACACAGCCTTAGTCACTGGGGTGGCTTAATGGATCTGTGGTTGAGGCATCAGGTATCAGTGTGTTAGTGTAGAGCATAGAGTCTACATGGAACTGGTGGCAGTGAGTATGCATTAACTGTGCCAGTTGGGCTAACAGCATTAATCACTGGGGAGGTAAATGTGATGTATTGTTATGAGGTTCAGTTGATAGGTCTATGAATTGAGCTTGAAGGTGTTTAGTTCTGCAATGTCAGACTTCACTGTAGAGCCTTCTGGAAGTTGTTGGCTTAAACACTGATGAAGGGAGGCACTTATCTGGTGGCCCATTGTGAGGTAGTTATAGATGTTATGGTTGAGGCCCTGTATGTAACCCCAAATGAACAAGTGCAGGATCTTCATCTGTATAATTTTCATTTGTGTATAGATGATGATGATGATTATTATTATTATTAAGTGCCATCAAGTAAATTCCAACCCATGAGATGAGATGAGATGTCTTTGTTTGTGTCTTGAGGCTTCTTAATGGCTTGCTCATTATTCCTCTGATTGTACCCACCAATCTTGTTTCCAAACACAATCTTCCTTTTTGAACCTTCAGCTGTCCAAGCATAACTCGACTTGTTCTTCTCACAATGAAAAATCTTTGGTTTGAATGTCTGGGCTTCTAGTGAAGATTGAGGCTTGATTTGGTTGAGGAGCTGTCCAAGGTACTGTGGCATCTCCAACACCAAAGTTCAAAGGCAAAAACATTCTTCAGGTCCTGCTTTTTTATTGTCCAGCTTTCACATCCATAAAGAAGACCAATATGCCACTTATGGCACAATCCTGCACAATTTCCACTGAATCTATTCTATTAACATGAACCTCATTCTGTGTCCTCCTGTGATGAGGAGCCGGTGTGTTTAATCTGTGCTTACACTGAAATGTGTCTCTGTATAGATTTCTGGTCATGGCCTGGACTCCTTGGGTCAGTGTTTTAATTATCTCTGGCATTTCTGTGTCCACTCTTTACTCCAAAACTGGTCTGTCACTCTCTCTGTGGCACTAATCTCTCGGTTTAATGGTGTTTTCTTAACAGCTGCACATGGTCCATCACACCACACTGTTTCCATAGCAACCATTCCACAGCTTTGCCATATGTAACAGAGTGAAGAAATGAGCAGCAACCGTGACCTCTCTCTCTTCCCTCTGTCTCACAGTCTCTCGCTCTCTCTTCTGTCTCATCGTCTCTCACTCCCTCTTTCCTCTGTCTCACCATCTCTCGCTCTTTCTTCTGTCTCACCGTCTCTCACTCCCTCATTTCTCTGTCTCACTATCTCTCGCTCTCTTTCCTCTATCTCACCATCTCTCGCTCTCTCTTTCCTCTGTCTCACCGTCTCTCACTTTCTCCTTCTTCTGTCTCTCGCCCTCTCTTTCCTCTGTCTCACCGTTTCACGCTCTCTCTTTCCTCTCTCTCACCATCTCTCACTTTCTCCTTCTTCTGTCTCTCGCCCTCTCTTTCCTTTGTCTCATCGTTTCACGCTCTCTCTTTACTGTGTCACCGTCTCTCGCTCTCTCTTTCCTCTGTCTCACTGTCTCGCTCTCTCTTTCCTCTGTTTCACCATCTCTTGCTCTCTTTCCTCTGTCTCACCATCTCTCACGCTCTCTTTCTTCTGTCTCACCATCTCTTACTCTCTCTTTCCTCTGTCTCACCATCTCTC
>BRDA01002119.1:112088-124061 GCA_036984385.1 Crenuchus spilurus
GTACATCCGACCGCGGATTCCTCTCCCTCTGGCTGCCACGAGCACATCCCCCCACTAACGAGTATTCCAGGTAACGAGTCGAGATCTCTGAATATTTTTGCTCCAGGTAACGAGTAAAATTCCAAGTAACGAGTAGCGTAAATTGGTTCAAGTATGCCAACCGCTAGGGGTGTGGTCAGTCATAGCATCCCCTAGATGCTAGCGTAGAAGAAGAGGTCAGTCCTTACCTTGTACCGCTGTCCAGTGAAAGTGAAAGTGCTAGTGAAAGCGATGCAAAGAAAGCAAAAGGTAGTGAACAAGAAAGTTAGATAAATTTTACTTTTACTTTTCATATGATAAATTTAACCATGCCATACACGTACACCCTTCCTCCTTAGCGGCCAGCCTACACGAGCACCGTCGGTCTCCCTCTCCTTAGGCGCCAGCCTACATGAGCACCGTCGTCTCCACAAAGGGCTAATTTATTTTTCTATTATCATTCTATTTAATATTAATTGTTACTTTTTAACTACAAAATTCCTTTTCATGTGTTTTATTTAAAAAAAAATATATATATAAACACATTACTAAGCATATTAAAGTATACTGTATATTGGCCGGCTGACACGGATTAATCAGTTTTACATGTATTCTTATGGGGAAAATGCATCCAGCTAACAAGCAAACCAGCTAAAGAGCTGGGCTCCTGCAAGGATTAAACTCGTAAGTAGGGTTACCACTGTATATATATATATATATATATATATATATATATATATATATAGGTTGAATCTAAATATATTTTTAGATATTTGTGAGAGGGGCATAAATAAACAGACATTTTTCAGCACGAGTCAGAGCGCAGCGCTTTTTTCCCTGCACACTGATGCAACCTGCCATTCATACGATAGCCATTTACGATAAATGATTAAAAAATCATACATTGTGATTTCCAGATTTTTTCTTTTAGATTATGTCTCTCACAATGGACATGCACCTAAGATGAAAATTTCAGACCCCTCCATGATTTCTGAGTGGGATAACATGCAAATTCGCAGTGTTCAAATTCTTATTTTCCTCACTGTATATCAGCACATATGAAAATAGTTTTTTGGAAAGTCTATGTTTACAGCAGATTTAATCAAAATAAAGATTTATGAGACTTACTGTTTTGACACTGTTGTTGCTTGGTTTGTGCTGAACAAAATTCTGTGTAACACTATGCCAAGTCAGGGCATGTCAGACTACATCAGAGTGTCTGAAAACCCCCTCAGACACTAGAGGGTTAAATATGTTCTTCTCTGGTTGTGGTAATAGATGGAGAACTCTCTAATGACTCTATAGCATCAGACTAGTTGGAGGTTGTTCTCACTATTGAGATGTCTTTGGAAGCTGGACCCTCAACTTGTAACCAAGAAAATTCTGAGGGTTTAAGGAAGAACACCATCCTACACCATTAGGTCCTTGGGTAAGACTCCGAAGACTGCATTCATGTAACTGCTAAAAGTTAAACATACTCAAGGTTTCAGCTTTTGTAAGGAAAACACATTTCAGAAGATCTTATTTCTCTCCTAAATCCAGGTTCTGATGAATGTGGGAGGACATACTGTTCATCATGAGCTCTAGAAGTCTGCATGGGTAGAACCGGGCTTAGCTGAGATTGGATTTGCTCAGTTGAATCACTGGCCTGACCACTGCCAGAAACAGTCTGGCACTGAGCCCAAACACCCATCCAATCATGTGCGGGTGAGGCCATGGGGCAGGTATGCATTTTCAGAGGGTCAGAAGGGGCCTTGTCTCCCTGCGTGTGAGGATGCTGATTCCTCCTGTCCAAATGTGTGATAACCCACCATTATCCCAGGAGAAGAGTGGAGGATGAATACTAACTCTGCCTGGCATGAAGTAGCACTTACTGTAAAACTGAAGAATAAAACTACACATTTGGTTTTCTCTACCACTACTACTATTACTAATTATTACACAGTTATATTATGACCAGAATATTATAACCACCTATCTAATAGTGGAGATAACCTCCATTGGATGGAGCGTTTGCTCAGTGGTGATCCTGACTTTCCTTGTTGTTTCTGTGTTCATTATAGAGGTTAACTGCTCCACATTGGTGCTCTGTACCACTCACCAGAGTTGTCGTTGCCCTTTGGCATCAATGGGCAGTGGGGCACCACTGTTTAGCTGTTGGGAGGCTCAACGTATGTGAAGTCCATTCTCAGTACACCTTCACTACAGCAAGTTAGCGGTTTCTGAGATACTACCACCACCATGCTTCACACATTACCTTATTATGGCATTTGGGACATAAGTCCATTGATGATGGTTTTACACTCTGCTACAATTCACATATGTATGCAAGCAGGAAACTCTATAGCTGGGATGGAGCATCTTGAAGGGCTTTTATGGTCAGCAGACAGTAGCCTCCAAATTCCCCAGATCTCAATCTGAGAATTTGGTGCCACTTTTGCATCAAGAAAAAGGCTGGTGCTTGTGCTGGTTACCCTACAGGTCCATTATTGTAGCACTTTCCTAATCACTCAACACTCTTTGACATTTGAGACAAACATTAGAGAGTCACCTCAACCTCCGTCAATGGTCAGCATCCACCTGCAGAATCTGACCACACATTAGACCAAGAGGTGAGGAGAGACTAGACTGGTTTTTGAAGATGAGGATGATTAGGAGGGAAATTTATCCAGGACATCAGGGTAACAGCTCTACTCTTTTGGCCAGGGATGTTCAGAGAATCGGAACAGGGCCTTGGTTTTACATCTCATGTCAAAGACAGCATCCCTTATACAGTACAGTGTCCCCATCACTGAACTGGGGTATAAAGATCCACACAGAACATGGAAACAGTGCGTCCTACCAACACCACTTCCAGCAGCCACACAAGCTTTTCATTGAAGGTCCCCCATCCAAGTACTAACCAGACCCAAACCTGTTTATCTTCAGCAGATCTGCATGTAATGTGCTTATAACCTATAAATTCAACTTGTGGGAGACACCAAAGCTGAGTAAAAAATGGTGACTACCTCAAAGTTCCGCAATAGAAAATTGAGCTTTTGGGGAGGCAGCATTAGTGGATATTACCTTAGTTTCATAACATAATTAATCGCTGAATAATTTAATCATTCTATGGGGGTTTTAGGAAAGTGTGAATCATTAGATACGGCCTTTGCACAAAACGGGTAGGGCATAAGCATGAAATTAAAGAATGTGTTGACTGCACAGTAGTGTATTTTGGTCATAATGTTTTGATGCATGCAAATAAATTGAAACTTTATTTGAGGTGGATTAACTGTAGAAATTACATCTCTTGGCACATATTTCTCCACTATAATAGAAACGCTGAATAATTCTAATAATGGGTGCCCACTCAAACATCCAGACGTCTATTGCCCTGCAGAGTTTCATTTTAACTCTAATCTAGCATAAATGATTCAGCTCATTGAAGTCTCTAAGATCTGAATATCAGAGCCAGCTGTGTTGGAAACTAAACTGTGTAGGTGGAGGTGAGCAGCAAGGGTCTGACTCGTTTGCTTTAATGCAGGGAATCTTAAATTATTTTCAATTTTGCTGTGATTCTTGCTGTAAGCCAGCACGCAACATTCAGTCTCAAAGCCTCAGGCACATTTCTGACAACACTTCATAGACTTCAACATCAAATGGAAGTTTCTCAGCACTTGTGTGGGATATCTGTCGAGGTACCTGGCAACCCAACTCAGAGGCTAGGGTGAACGTGACCTTGACTGATGTATATAACCCTTCACTACACAGTGCCCAGGGACATCATTAGGGGACAAGCTTGTGCCTTGAATATTTCGATGCTTGTCTTTTGAAAGTAAAGTTTGTGCACTCGACTCTTCAGTGATAGATCACCCCACTCGGCAGGAGAATTGAGGACCCCTAACCTTGGACTGATCCTCTGGGCATGGACTGTATGCATTAAGCATAGAACATCTGTGAGATGGACTTGGATAGCTGCACATATTTTCCCGCCAAAAGACGCGGTTCGTCATTCATATGATAATGATATGGTAATTACGGACATAGCATTGGTGGAACAGCAGCCGTGGAATGTGTTGAACCTGGATGCGAATAAAGACATCATGAATTCTCATCTCTCGTTGTGAAGCTTTAGAAATAAAACCACATACAATTTCTAAAAACTGTAATGAGCAGTGTGTAGCCAACACCTCTGTTTATTCAGTTCTGAGCTCAATAGTCTTGGCTAGAAATGTTTAGAGTGTTTTTTCACAATATATCAGCACATCTGAAAACAGGTTTTTGGAAAGTCTAAGTTTAGAGCAGATTTAATTAAAATATAGATTTGTGACACTCTTACTGTTTTGACACTGATGTTGCTGAGTTTGTGTTGAACACAAGCCTGTGTAACATTTTAGAAACAAATAATTTTAGATGGGTGTAATTTGTAAAAAAAGTGAAAAGTCTGGGTTGCAATACTAAAAATTGGCCTACCCTTGCTGATTACTTAAATGGAGCTTTAAATCTCTGCAATGCTCATTTAAGTCCTAATCTAGACTTAACCTCTCAGATAGTAGCTTCATAGTAGCTATAGAGACATTTAGATTATTGACTGCCTAACAAGAAAGCTCAAATTCTCTGGACTGCAAGAGCTGATCCAGTGGAGACTCCATGTAAAACTTCAACATTCACTACAACCTCGAAACCAGACCGGCGGTGTTGTAAATCTGCTGCTGTTGCTGCGATTACACCTGCAGGGATGACGTTTCACCTTAAATCATAAGGAGCTGTAGCAGGACTGGAAGGCAGAACCAGTACAAACTTAACCGCTGCATTATTAATGAAGCTCCTAATGAGGTTTTCAGAGACGGCGTGCTATGACGGATTCTCATTTCAGTCATACACTGTGTGTGTGTGTGTGTGTGTGTGTGTGTGTGTGTGTGTGTGTGTGTGTGTGTAATCAGTGTATTCAGGCACTGACACATGATCACTAAAGCCAATCTGACATCTACACAAAGCCCAGACACACACACAGTTCTGTAATACTACATTTGTGAGGACTTTCCATTGACTAGGCTATGATATACATCCTGTTATCTACACATATGTGCAGGCCTCCTCCTCAACGTATCTGCAAGCTTAAACAGGGGCGCACACTGAAATTTTCAGCAGCAAAGCGTCAAAACATCACTATTTTTGGTTTCTGATGTTCTCTCACCATAAACAATGAAATGGTCTGGCGTAGCTAAATATGATCGCCCCCTACTGGATACAAACTTTAATCCTCCAGACAGACAAAAGCTACACAGATAAATATGTATCTGATGTGCACATACGTACATGGTGGCAACAAGCAAGTACACAATGTCCCTAAAACTGAGGTTGAGTAATACTAGACCTATCCTAACCCTAATCTTAACCTCTGTAACTTAAAACTAACTTAATATCTGTATCATAAATCTAACCTTAATCTGTTTAATATAAACCTAACAATCTCAGTATCCTAACCCTAATCTTAACCTTGGTAATATAAACCTAAACCCAATATCAATCTATGTAAAATTAATCAAACATAAGTTCAGTATCCTAAGCCTAACTTTAAGCTCAGTAACATAAACCTAACATCTGTATCATAAACCTAAACCTAATATTCTGGGTATTCTAAGCCCAATCTTTACCTTGGTAAAATAAACCTAAACCTCATCTTAATTGATGTAAGCTTAATATAATATAATCTTATTATTCTAACCCTGACCTTAAGCTTGGTAACACAAACCTAAATTAGTATCTTTATTATAAATTTAAACCTAAGCTTAATCTATGTAAGATAACCATAATCTCAGCATCCTAACCCTAATCTTAACCTTGGTACTTAAACCTAAACTTAATCTGTGTAATGTAAACACAACCTTACTCTCAGCATTCTAACCTTAAACATAATCTCAGAAACATAAACCTAACTGAATCTTTGTGACCTAAACCTAATCCTAAACTTCATCTCTGTGACTTTGAACTCTATAGTAATGAATAAGATGATGAAAATAAGACTTTGACACCACCTCTCTGTATTGTTTACCTGGTCCAATAACTGATTGTAGAGTTCATGGCAATTGTCAAAGATGTATTTGTAAGTGGAGTCGAGACAGGCTCTGACGCAGTCCTTCACCACCAGGCTCGCTCTGGGAGGGCTCTGCAGTTCCTGCACCTAAAAAACACACAAACATATTCAAGTCTGAGTCTGTTTTTTTAATCAAAATAGAGGTTTGAACTCTCATATAGCTTTTATAAAGGTCTCAGAGCACTGTCCAGGGCCTCACCCCAACTCCCTGTCATTTGTGCCGGAGCTCGTCCTTCACATGTCTTCGCTACATCATTGTCCACACCCCCCTGTGATGTCACCTCATTGTTCAAATCTGTTCCCTCGTGTGTGTCTTAATTACTGCCCCTTTAAGTATCCTCTGTTTGTGTCGGTCCGGGTCGCACATTATATGTGTAGATAAATGTGAAAATATATGTGAAGTTATAGATGTGCATATTGGTACTTTGTGTTACGTCTCCTCATCGGCAACCCTACCCAGATCATCACAGAAAGGTATGTTTGGAGTGAAAAGCTTGTAGGACGCCATGAAAAGAACACCTGTACAACTGTTAAGCATGGTGGTGGACACAGTCACTGGGTACATTTCAGACGGGTAGAGAGAAGAATTGATTAAAATATCAGCAAACCCTGACACTACACCATTTGTAAGAAAGCTGAAGATGAAACACAATCCACAAGAGGTGCAAGCTGAAGGGTTTTCCCTTCCACAGTCCCTTGACCTAAATATCAAACATCTGTGGATGAGGTCCTGAGTGGCTCACTGGACTAAGGTGCTGTCACTATGATCTGAGGATCGCAAGTTTGAATCCCAGATCATACAGCTTGCCATCAGCAGTCGGTGCCCAAGAGAGCTGTGCTCTCTCTGGGCGGGTAAGATGGCACTCTTTCCCCAGCACTACTAAGTAATGTTGGCTGGCTCAGTTGCCTGGTGATACATCAGAACTGGAGATCCTGCGCTTTCCTCTGAGCGTGTTGACTGCCCGGTGATGTATCGGCAGCAGTTTGAAAAGAGGTGGAGCTTAACTTTGCATGCATCGGAGTAGCCTGTGTTAGTCTGTACCCTACTAGAGTCATTACAAGTGATAGGGAGAGTCCTAAGAAATGGGCGGGTCAATTAGCTACACACATTGAAGAGAAAATCGGGTACAAACATCTGTGGATAGACCTCAAAACAGCATTTACAAGCTGTGATATTCCAAGTCCTGACCATGCAAAGCGTAATGAAGTGAAATGATGTTACTTTGGATCTACTACTTAAACAGTTCCTCTATGTAAGCGAAAGTTGCTCAGCATGAGACTGCTTACCAAAGTTAGCTTTCCATTGGCTAACTTTGAAGAAGTGACAGTGTGTGAACATGTTACTCTTCTTCTCTTGCATAACCTAAAATAAGACTTCCCAAAGTGTGTGTGTTGGCTCTTTAAGAGCAGCCACTGTGGGATGTACAACTCGCATTACCCATAATGCACAGTGACAGCCGGAGTTTTTATTGCATGCCTTTCGGCTCTCTTGGTGGGCGGGGCCTTTTAGCTATAGCTCACTGATGCACACTGTGTGATGTCACTCATTAAAAGGCCGGAAACTCCTTCAGTGCAGATAAACTGGACAAGCGTTTGAGGAGCATGAAGATAAGAGGACATGATGATAGGACTGAGATTAAAATGTGAGTGTAGGATCCAAGTAGAACGTGCTATTGGTCATCTCATACCCTTAGATTACTGGAGACTTGAAGCTCCCTCTGGCCACCATGCTTCACTTTCAGTGCCACACATAGCTATAGACCAGTGACTGTATGTAATGCCTGGTCCAAACTACATGAATTTAAAACTCAAGCAATGCTGGAAACAGACACAGGTCACTGATTTTTTTTGGTCCTTGATTGCTGTTAGTCAATGTTCCCAACAATACATGATGTGCTCACGAAAATGAGTCTAAACCAGTGGTTTCACTTCCCAAAACTATGCAGGAGATTCTCACTATTTCTTGCACTTTAGACAGACATTACAATACATAGACAGTGGTCACTGAATAAAGCTCGTAATGCTCAACATGGCACCTGAATCATGCAAAATCCCGTCTTTCATCAAAAAGAGCCAATCATCTTGTGACATCATCTTGCATATGAGTCAAACTCTACAAACTCCATGCAGTGAAACACACACACTAGTGAACACACTAGGCTGTTTGAACATGTGTCCAAAGCAGTGGGCAGCCCTATCTACGGTGCCCAGGGTGCAGTTGGGAGTTAGGTGCCTTGCTCAAGGGCACCTCAGTCATAACTTGCTTGGGGATCGAGCCAGCAACGTTCCAGTCACAAGACCAGACCCCAAACCATCAGGCCAGAGGTGCCCCTATATATAAACCTCTTCACATTCAAAAACATAGAAGCCTGGTCTCGTATGTTGAGAAGAACTGCCCAAGTTCAACATCAAGTAGCAAAGCTCATTAATTGGGCCTTTTTAGGTCTAAAACAGATGACTGTGTTTGCTAGGCTGGTCATGTCAAGCGAAGCGCTGTTTTACATCACATTACAAAGACATTCATGCTGGTGCAACAACTCAACAAGTCCATCGTCCTTCAAAATCATGAAAGATCAGCTTGGTTCTCGTTGGTTGATGGTCTTTCAGACATTAAATTTCACATCAGAGAATCAGTATCCACTAGGGGTGTGGCTATTCAGGGCTTAGCCTTGGAAAATGTCATTCATCATTCTGGGGAAATCACACAAGTCTCAAAGCTAACGAAACAAGATGCAGGGATATAGCCCCATATCCAGGGTTTGGGTATGTCCCTGGCATTCACCTCACACTACAGCATACTGAGCCATAAAATACTGAACATGTTTAATTCATGATTCACAGTTAAAGAGGCCATTGGATTGAAGCAGGAATAGATTGAAGTAGTGAAGATCTGCTTATAGACTTCACACCACTGGTTAGTCTGGGAAGAAACAATACTGTTTACAATTTTCAAACTGGCAACTCTCAAGACTGGCTGCAAGTAAGACAAATGAAAAAAATCTGTGCTTTAATTCATAAGGCTCATTCAACACATCACAGCATAAAGACAAAGTCACACTGAGCATTCCATCAAGTTCTGACTTGAAGCTTTGAGCTATTTTTAGTTTGATGTTGTTTGACTAAACAAAATAGAGATATGATCATTAAAATTGTAATATTTATAAATAATATTCGCACCTCTGTAAAAATAGTAAGCTGGGAGGGGTGAGATGCCTGGGAGGAAGCTACACACTGCAGCAAGTCCAAGTGGACAAAAAAAAACCACATGCCTGCTTTTTTTAGTTATAAATTGTTATCGCTTGCTTCATTTGATCTCAGTTTATCTCAGGATGTGTTCACATTAAACAGCCCGTGTTAACATTTAACAAGTTTCATAAATGCTTCAGTTCAGCATTTTGGGGTTTTCCAGTAAAAAAAAATAATTAAAAAATCTAATTGAATGATTATGGTGTTTTTCTGTCCAGTATGTTGATTCTGTTTTTCAAAATTAAAAATAACTGTCAGGCTATATACAGTACATGTGAGATGTTTTCTGGTACTAAATATTGGCAGGGCTAGCATTTTAACCCTCTGCAGTTTGAGGGTATTTCAGATACTTTGATGTAGTCTGACAAATGTGAGGTGACACTCTGTTTTACTATGTCACTCGTTCCTAGATTGAATATTCATGCGATAGGTGTGAGGTGGGTGGTCTTTGTTCAGGTGCAGTGATCTTTGTTTATAGAGAACAAATGGATGTTTGCACACATTCCTGGGCCACTAATCTTCCAATGGAATGTTAGGAATGTCCATGTCGTTATCATCTGAAACTCACTGGACAGAAAAAAAAGCAGCAATCTGACTTGAAAAATGTCTCTACTTAATTATGCACATCTCACAAGAATCTAAAAATATATTTCAATTTAAGTATATACAGTACATATTTTTGAAGAAAACGCTTTAAAACTTTCTGGGGTATGTTTAGTTTTGTTTCTAGGATAAAATAAAAAAGTGCTTTTGCAGATCTTTTATATCTCCCAGTGGGAACGCTGACTACAGAGGGTTAAAGTTTTATATATAAAGGCAAAATCTAAAGTTTTGCAAAATGGTCACAACATCCTAAGAATCATAAAAGTTAATACTTTCATCCTTATTTTGGTGTAAATAAATAAAGTTGTTTGTATAAAGTTGGCCTTGAATGGCTTAGTGTCACAATACATTTGTGTGGTAAGTAGCTCACACTGACAGCCATTGTAGCAGATAATCTAATTAATGTGCTTTATGTAGACTATTCTTTATATACATAAGGAAAAACCCCACAAACCGGCCAGTAAATTGAACCTGTGATATGAGCTTGATATTTGGTGCATTCATTAAAAATGAGTTGGTATTTAGATTAATAACAGAGTTTTATTCTACTGTCAACTAGAACTAGTTTCAAAGCATGTGGGAGATGACCTGAAAACAAAGTAGGTTGTTGGCTTTTTGCAAACCCATTGGTATTTCAGCAGTAATTACACACACTGCTCTGATTTTCTTGGTATTCGACCAACTGTGTGCAAACTCAGGCAGGGACTGTGGTTATATAATGTTGGGAAGGAATGACAGTGACAGTAAATGTACAAATCAGGAATTCCTCTTTAACCCTCTTTCTGTAAGCCCCTCATTACAAAAATTTATGGTTCAAGTTTGCACTTAAATGACTGCTGCCCTCTCAGCCCATGCCCAACTACACCCAACACCATATACAGTATTCATTACAACACAAAAAGGACTGGAGTGCAGCTGAGTGGGAGGGGAGACATCCAAGTTTTGTGTGTGTGTGTGTGTGTGTGTGTGTGTGTGTGTGTGTGTGTGTGTGTGTGTGTGTGTGTATGTACGTACGTATGTGTATATATAATGGACTATAATTCAAGGCCTGCAGAAAGGGTTTAAGACAAATGCAACCTTATTTACCCCCAGAGAACACAGGGAGCCAGCACATATTGCTCTAAAAGAACTAATTTAAAAATGCTACTCATAAAGACTGCAACCCTTATTTCCGCAAATTGCAAAAATAATAGAATATAAATATTAATTTCTGCGATATCTGCAGCAAGAGATGCATTTTTTTCTTCCACCAAATGAGACCTCAGTCTCCATTAACTAATACAGACAGATTCAATATAGCTACACATACACACAAACACACACGTACAGCTGTATATCTCTACCCAATGACGCGTAGCAGATTTGAAACGAGACCCTCTGCGCTTTCTTCTTCTGTGTGTGTGTGTGTGTGTGTGTGTGTGTGTGTGTGGGGCGAAGCACAACACATCTAAACACACAAATAATGGCTGTTTCTGCATCGATCTGTCCAGGAGTTCATTTACACCCTCACATAGAGAGAGAGATACAGGAGATCTGTATCACAGCTGCTGTGTGGAAATGGATTAAACCGGACAGACTCTATATGGTGGAGTTAAGAAACAGGCTGCTTGCACTGCTGGACAGTGTACTGTCTGTACCAATATATCAGCATGCTGATACTGATACTGTCTGCGCAGATATATAATCATATTGATACTGATGCTGATATTCATGCCGATACTGATGCTGATATTCATGGTGACACTAATGCTGATGTTCATACTGATACTGATATTCATGCTGATGCTGATACTGATGTTCATGCTGAAGCTGAAACTGATGCTGATGTTGATACTAATGCTCATGCCGATACTGATGCTGATGTTCATGCTGATGATCATGGTAATACTGATTATGATATTCATGCTGATGCTGATACTGACGTTCATGCTAATGCTGATACTGAAGTTGATACTGATGCTGATGTTCATACTGATGCTGATACTGATATTGATACTGATGCTGATACTGATGTTTATGCTGATGCT
>BRDA01002119.1:153166-176055 GCA_036984385.1 Crenuchus spilurus
AGATCTTGCATGGAGCCCCAGTCAGAGGGAGATTGACAGTCATATTTAGCTTCTTCCATTTTCTAATAATTGCTCCAACAGTTGATCTTTTTTCATCAAGCTGCTTGGCAATTGCAACGTAGCCCTTTTCAGCCTTGAGAAGGTTTACAATCTTGTCTCTGGTGTCTTTGGACAGCTCTTTGGTCTTAGCCATGTTAGTAGTTGGGAGTCTTACTGATTGTGTGGGGAGGGCAGGTGTCTTTATCAGTGTTGCGAATAACAGCGTTAAAAATAACGGCGTTACGTAACGACGTCATTTTGTCAGTAACTGGATAAAATAATTAATTACTTTTCCTGTCGTTACAACACCGTTGACATTAAAAGCGGGGCGTTACTATATATTGATATACTAACAGTAATCCTAGCGGACCTCTGCCCAGGCTAGTGAGGAGTAACAGGTGTTACACCGAGAACTGTGACCTGTCGAGATCTGTGACTTGATAGAAGAAGTCACAGATCTCGATAGGTCACAGTTCTCGGTGTAACACCTGTTTAACTTAAGTCAGTAAGCGATTGGCTAAGGCAGCGTTATGGTAGCCAATCAGAGCCAGTGTTTTTACACGTGTGCCAAAATGGCAGAAATGGCAAATCAGCAGCAAGTTGAAGAAAAGTTAGCATTTTCAAGGTGGCGTTTTATAAACATTATTTTAAATTCATTGAGGTTAAAGGCAAAAACGTGCATGTAATGTGTACATTATGTCCTCGGGCGAAGACTTTGTTGACATCCACTGTAAGCAACTCTAATTTAATAAAGCATCTCACAACGACCCGCGCAGCTACAAAGTTAGTGGCTAAACACTGACACCACAGATCATAGTAAGCCGTCCACTAGCAAAGGACTCGGAGCAAAGTCCGGCAAGCAGCAAAGGCTTGATTTTTGAAGAATAAGACTATAGAGGTTTTGTTGTTAAGCGTACTTCTGTTGTGAACAAACCAGTTGTCTCAGGTTGAGAGAATTTAATTTAATTTGATAGATGTAAATGCATTTTATATAGTGTAACTCTTTACTTTTGCTTTTTTTTTTTTTTCAACAAAGATTTGGTATTTTAAAGGATTTTATCCTGCACTGGTCTGTTAATGTGCAATAAATATCTAAATCTACTCATTTCAACTGACTATGAAAACTGCTTTTTCAAAAAATCCTTATTCTTTGACAAATAACTTTTTTTAACTGTAATGCAAATAGTTACTTTCCCTGGTAACGAGTTACTTTTATTATAGAGTAATTCAGTTACTAACTAAGTTACTTTTTTGAACAAGTAGTGAGTAACTATAACTAATTACTTTTTTAAAGTAACATTCCCAACACTGGTCTTTATGCAGCTATCAACCTCAAATGGGTGCTTCTAATTTAGAATAATAAGTGGAGTGAAGGTGGACTTTTTAGAGGCAGACTAACAGGTCTTTGAGGGCCAGAATGTTTGCAAACTCCATGTTTCTCAGTGACAGCCCAGAAACCTGGCTGATCTGGAGAAGATCTGTGTGGAGGAATGGGCCACAATCCCTGCTGCAGTGTGTGCACACCTGGTGAAAAACTACAGGAAACGTTTGACCTCTGTAATTGCAAACAAAGGTTAATATTAACATTGATTGTCACAGATGTTCAAATACTTATTTGCAGCAGTAACACACAAATAAATTATTAAAAAATCATACATTGTGATTTCTGGATTTTTTCTTTTAGATTATGTCTCTCACAGTGGACATGCATCTAAGATGATAATTTCAGACCCCTCCGTGATTTCTAAGTGGGAGACCGTGCAAATTCGCATTCAAATACTTATTTTTAGAACTTGCAATGGGATTATAGAATTCTCACTGAGATTATATAACCTGCAGTGGGATTATAGAATTCTCACTGAGATTACATAACCTGCAGTGGGATTATAAAAATCTCACTGAGATTATATAACCTGCAGTGGGATTATATAATTCTCACAGAGATTATTATATCCTGCAGTGGAATTACAAAAATCTCACTGAGTTTATATAACCTGCAGTGGTATTATAGAAATCTCACTGAGATTATGTAACCTGCAGTGGGATTATAGAATTCTCACTGAGATTATACAAATTGCAGTGGGATTGTAGAATTCTCACTGAGATTATGTAACCTGCAGTGGGATTATAGAATTCTCACTGAGATTATATAAATTGCAGTGGGATTATAGAATTCTCACTGAGATTATATAACCTGCAGTGGGATTATAGAATTCTCACAGAGATTATTATATCCTGCAGTGGAATTATAGAAATCTCACTGAATTTATATAACCTGCAGTGGTATTATAGAAATCTCACTGAGATTATGTAACCTGCAGTGGTATTATAGAAATCTCACTGAGATTATATAACCTGCAGTGGGATTATATAATTCTCACAGAGATTATTATATCCTGCAGTGGAATTACAAAAATCTCACTGAGTTTATATAACCTGCAGTGGTATTATAGAAATCTCACTGAGATTATGTAACCTGCAGTGGGATTATAGAATTCTCACTGAGATTATACAAATTGCAGTGGGATTGTAGAATTCTCACTGAGATTATGTAACCTGCAGTGGGATTATAGAATTCTCACTGAGATTATATAAATTGCAGTGGGATTATAGAATTCTCACTGAGATTATATAACCTGCAGTGGGATTATAGAATTCTCACAGAGATTATTATATCCTGCAGTGGAATTATAGAAATCTCACTGAATTTATATAACCTGCAGTGGTATTATAGAAATCTCACTGAGATTATGTAACCTGCAGTGGTATTATAGAAATCTCACTGAGATTATGTAACCTGCAGTGGGATTATAGAATTCTCACTGAGATTATATAAATTGCAGTGGGATTATAGAATTCTCACTGAGATTATATAAATTGCAGTGGGATTACAGAATTCTCATTGAGATTATATAACCTGCAGTGGGATTATTGAATTCTCACAGAGATTATATAACTTGCGGTGAGATTATAGAATTCTCACAGACATTATAGAACTTGCAGTGGAATTATAGAATTCTCAGGGCTATTATAAAATCCTCAGTGGAACTGTTAAATTCTCAGTATGATTTATAAAACTGCATTTATAATTTTCTCAGTGGGATTATTAAAATTTTCATTGGGATTATAGCATCCTCATTGGGATAGCAAATCTAATTGGGATTACAGAATCCTTTGTGGGATAATAAAATCCTCTGTATGATTATAGAACTTTTACTGGAATTACAGAATCCTCAAAGGGATTACAGGTTGTTCAGTGGGATTATATAATCCTAAATGTAATGCAGTCCTCAGTCAGAATGCTCATTGAGATGATGGAAATGTCAGTGTGTTTACAGAATCCTCAGGGATTACAGAATTGTTGGTGGGATAATAGAATTCACATTGGAGAGATTAATTTTAAGTGTGACGTGATTCTAGAATGACTAAGATCCATACCATATTATATATGGCTATATGGCACTGCAATCCAATCAACAGCACTTATAAAGGCCTGATTTGACATCCAAAAAGCACTGAACTTTAAATCACCTAAATCTGAAGTCTGCCCAGTGCAAACAAACCCTGAGAACCTGCCCAATCTCCAGCCTTCATTAACAGGAGCTTTGTCCAGCCACTTATTCTGCTTCTGCTTTTTCTCTCAAAAATGACTTTACTGAGCTATTCACATTGCATCAATCTCTGACCCTTATTTATTCATCTGATTCATCTGACGCCGATCAATTAATGCCGAGAGCAGGGGATGGAGGTCAGCAGAAAAGAGGAGTAATTCTCCCTTCATTGATTAAGGCACTCTCATCCCTCTCTCACTGCACCGGCTTTACCGCAGAAACCAAAGTGCTGCTCTATAATTAAAAGTGAAATCACTGAAGCCTGAGCAAATAAAGCTACAAACCAAAAACACTGCAGCTCTCGACTCTGCTCAGAGAACAGAGCAGAGCAAAACTGGAGATTCCAATTTCTTATAACGCAGAATATGGCATGCTTTGAACAGCAACACTAACATGAGTCAAAACATGATCCTACTAATCTCACATTCTTAGTCTCACATATGTCACAAATTTATCAGATTTTACAAGAAAAGTGTTGGATTTAATGATAATTGTATTTTATATGGTCTCCAGGTAGTTTACAAAGCAAATATGCACATTTTAAGTGCAGCCTTGAACCCTTCAAACAGAATCTTCACAACAGATATCAATCAGAAGATTTCCAGCCAGTGGGGGAATCTGCCCAGTTCATGGTTTAGAGTCTTCTCAACTTGCCCAGGAAAGAGATAATAGCAGTGGGTAATGATAGTTCTTAGGAAGCCTAGTAGCTACAAAGTAGGACATTTTGGCAAGGCACAGCTCACTCAACCCTGGAAAACTGTACAATTTCTTAAAATTTTGCAGCAAAAGTTCACTGCTTTCATTGAACATTTCACTTCATATGGCTATGGAAATCCAAAATGTGAGAATATCTATAAGCTATCTGCACTTTTTCACAACACTGAATAATCTCATTCATGGATAAAGGCTGATTTCTTGACTGTAAATTTGGTAGAGCCCCAAAGTTAATATACAGGGGCATCTCAGTAAATTAGAATATCATTGAAAAGTTAATTTATGTCAGTAATTCATGTCAAAAAGTGAAACTAATTTATAATATAGATTCATTACACACAGAGTGTCTATTTCAAGTGTTTATTTATTTTAATGCTGGTGATTATGGCTGACAACCAATGAAAACAGGTCAGTATCTCAAAACATTAGAATATTATATAAGACCAAATCAGAAAGTGATTTTTATTCATAAATGTTGTTCTACTGAAAAGTATGTACAGAATATACACTCAATACTTGGTCGGGGCTCATTTTTCACCATCACTGAAAGTCAATTTTGCATTTTACCTGGAGATTAAAGTCTGGAGGAGGAGTGGAGAAAAACAATCCCAGCTGCTTGAGGTCTAGTGTGAAGTTTCCACAATCAGTGATGTTGTGATGAGTCATGTCATCTGCTGGTGTTGGTCCACTGTGCTACATTAAGTCCAAAGTCAGCACAGCGTCTACCAGGACATTTTAGAGCACTTCAAGCTTCACTCTACTGACAAGCTTTATGGAGATGCGAATTTCATTTATCCAGCAGGACTTGACACTGCCCACACTGCCAACAGTGCCAACACCTGGTTTAATAACTACTGTGCTGGGCAGTAAACTCACCTGACATAAACCCCACAGAACATCTATGAGCTGCTGTCAAGAGGAAGATGAGAGACACCAGACCCAACAATGCAGACGAGCTGAAGGCTGTTATCAAAGCAACCTGGGCTTCCATACCATCTCAACAGTGCCACAAGTTGATCACCTTCATGCCACGCCGCACTAATGCAGTAATTCATGCAAAAGGAGCTCCGACCAAGTGCTGACTGTATATACTGTATATACTTATCAATAGAACATTTATGTATTAAAATCACTTTCTGAATTGGTATTTTATAATATTCCGTTTTGAGATACTGACTTTTGGACTTTCATTGGCTTTAGGCCATAATCATCAACATTAAAAGGAATAAACAATTGAAATAGACACTCTGTGTGTAATGAATCTGTATAATAAATGAGTTTCACTTTCTGAAGCGAATTACTGACATAAATTCAATTTGAGATGATATTCTAATGTTTTTGAGATGCATCTGATGCACCCAATGAATCCATAAGAC
Organism: Crenuchus spilurus; assembly: GCA_036984385.1. Lineage (NCBI taxonomy): Eukaryota > Metazoa > Chordata > Actinopteri > Characiformes > Crenuchidae > Crenuchus > Crenuchus spilurus. Next base: position 158,907 of record BRDA01002119.1, read on the forward strand.
CTCTGATAGTGTTCTGTGGTATCTGACAGAAAGACATTAGCAGCAAGTCCTGTAAGTTGTGAGGTGGAGCTGCTGTAGAGTGGAGCTGGTGTTCCAGCACATCCAATCTGTGGAATTAGAGGCCATTTTTGTACATACTAATCACGGTTGCCCCTCACAAGTCATAAGAGATGTTCAAACCCATTTGTCAAAGTAAAATGATTGGGCTTCATCTGTCTCTCAGGATTTCATGCTTGACCACATCCAACACATCCACGGTTCTTATCATCAAATAGATCCCAGACCTTCACATTGTTTCATGACCATCTGTGCATATTTTAAATTCAGTCATTGCAAATATGTGGGCATACTTTCAATGAAGGACACTGCAACAATAACTTTGACCCATCCACATGTGTAGTGTTGCAACTGTAAGTGTTGAATATAAAACCTCCAGCCCACAATAGAAGACCATTAGAGTGAGATTGCATGTGATTATGTGCAATCATACAAGTGCATTTGTTCATGTGTGTCCAGTTTCCTCCATCACAGCAGGTCTTTATGCATGGTACATTACATTAGAGACACACAGCCGGTCTCCATTAAGCAGTGACTGGGTGTGTGTTTACTGTAGCACTTACTAGGTCCTCGTTGTTCAGGGTGGATCTGGTCACGAGCGCAAATGAAATGCCTGCCTTTCGAGCAGCCAAAGTCTGCAGAGAGACAAAATCATTAAAGTACTGCTTATGAAATCATTCACAGTAGCTTTTCCACAATGCTTTTAAAGAAATAATTCACATTTCAGATGTTTTCTATCAAGACTTTGCTTAGCTGCGACATTTAAACAAACTACAGCTCAATAGTAACCTAAATAGCCCAGTCATTTCTGTAAAATAGCAATAAGATCTGTTTAAGACTTATCTTAATTAAGATCTTACAGACTAGTCAATGTGGCATATTTTCTTTAAAATATATGACCACCATGCCAAAGTTTGGCATTTTTTAGCTTATCTCCTCTATGATCATTTTTTCATGTTATGTTGATGAAACAATGTGGCATCTGCATTGTGTGGCTTCATTGCAGGCGTCTCGCCCCTCTTTCTTCACTGCTTTTATAGACATGTAAATATGTCACATTTAAGTCATTATATCTGTGTTTATACCTGGTCTAACATCAAATTAAATCTAGCAAAGAGGAACTTTTTTATGCTTTTATGCATTTAATTTTGATCAATTAAAGCAGCGAGGCATGATGGGCGAGATACCTGCAAGGAAGCCACACAATGCAAATAGGACCTGCCAACAATGCTACTAAAAAGATTCTCACAGACTGTATTTAGCTTTGTTTACACTTACAACCTGTGTTAATCTCTAAAATGGTTCAGTGAGAATGTTTTTATAAGAAAAATATCATTTTGGGGGTTTAATATGTTGATACATTGATAGAATAACTGTCAGGTGACTATGTTTGGAATATAAAGGCCAAAACAGCCCAAGACTTCCATAGAAATAACTTTTATATAAACTAAATGTGTAGCTCTAGCCTGGTCACAGCTCAATCTAATTTCACTGTTTGGGTCTTCACTGTGAACTTCCAAGCCTCAGTAATGGATTTATGCATTCAGATCATTGAAAGAATGTTTTTTTTTTAATTGACAATGAATTGTCCTCTCAGACCCCTTTTAAAATGCTTCCAATCATCAGTGGTTGGGCTTCATTGCTGGCAAATTAGAAATTAACATGATCAAGTACATGAAAGGGGCATGAGTAGAAGACTTACCAAAGCCTTTGCCCATCAGAGACAGGAAGGAAAGCAGGGAGCAAAGGGAGAAAGAAGTCTCGATTAGTGAGCGAAAGAGAGAAATGAGCAAAAAGCAGAACAGTCAAGGCTGAGCTCAGTAGCGTTTAGTGCAGTTGTAGCTGTATCTGCTGCCATGCCAACTTTCAGAATGTGACGTCTTCTCAAGAGCAAAGTGAAAACTATGGCAGAGCCTTTCTCAACTAGCTCCTTTTAAACAGTCCTTAAAGTCATTTACTTCTGTCATGCATTACAGATCACATTTCACTCATGCTTTGCTTTTCAGCTCGTTTTCTCTCTTTTGATCTGAATCTGAGAAATAAGCAGCTGCGTAACATTTGTGCCGCCTGTGGCTTCTGCAGAGTCCACTGTTACAAACAGACCACAACAACAAGGCACGCCGTCACCGTGAAGTCAGCTACAGCACACTGACCACACCTATATATGGGAGATCATGAATGTAGACCAGAGAGAGAGAGAGAGAGAGAGAGAGAGAGAGAGAGAGAGAGAGAGAGAGAGAGAGAGAGAGAGAGAGAGAGAAAGAGAAAGAGAAAGAGAAAAAGCAAAGGAAAGGCTTGAGTGAGAATAAACAATGACTGAACCAAAAAAGAAATAGTGATTAAGAGTGGAAAAGAGAGAGAATAGACAAAGAATAAACCACTAGTGTGAAGAAAGGGTAAATAAAAAAGACAGAGAAAATGAGAGAGGAGAGCAAGGAGTAGAAGAGTTTGAGAGGGAGGACAGAGCATGAGAAGAATGAGAAAAAGAGAGGGATAGAGAAAGAGACAATAATGAGAAAGAAAGAGAGACTGAGAAAGTGGAGAGGAAAAGGTAGATAATCCTGAGAGAGAGGATATAGAAAGATTGAGACAAGAATGAGAAATAGAGAGACAGACTGAGAAAGAGGAGAGTAAAAGGTAGAAGAGCCTGAGAGAGAACAGACGATAAGACAAGAATGAGAAAGAGAGAAAGAAGACAGCAAGAGGTAGATGAGTCTGAGAGGGAAGATAGAGCATGAGACAAGAATGAGAAAAAGAGAGGTATAGAGAAAGAGACAAGAACGAGAGAGAGAGAGAGAGAGAGAGAGAGAGAGAGAGAGAGAGAGAGAGAGAGAGAGAGAGAGAGAGAGAGAAAGAAAGTGGAGAGGAAAAGGTAGAAGATTCTGAGAGGGAGGATAGACTATGAGACAAGAATGAGAAAAGGAGGGCTACAGAAACAAGAATGAGAAAGAGAGAGAAACAAGACTGAGATAGAGAGAGAGACAGAGAGAGAGAGAGAGAGAGAGAGAGAGAGGAGAGAGGAGAGCAAGAGGTAGAAAAGCCTGAGAGGGAGGATAGAGCATGAGACAAGAATGAGAAAAAGAGAGGAATAGAGAAAGAGACAAGAATGAGAGAGAGCGAGAGAGTGAGAGAGAAAGAGAGAGAGAGAGAGAGAGAAAAATGGAGAGAGAGAGAGGAGTAGATTTGTGGAGCAGGGAGGGAACAGAAGATGCACTGACAGCCGACAATATCATAAGTCTTTACCATCCAGTGTCTGGACTATGAGCCGGTCATGGTAAAGACGTGCGGGTTTGTAAAGGCACCTGAAAGCAGAGGGAGATGGGGCGGGGTTCCGGCCTGTACATGAACTCTGAGCGTGTTTATGTAAGTCTGTAGAGAGAAACAACATGCACTGGAGCGGCTGAGGGTTGCTGCAGGCAATGCACTACAGTGGAAGTGTGGACGGCTGCGTCCCATTATCAGCTAGACAGCTTTGAAAGGGTGCAAAGTTTAGTTTTGGAAGTTGAGCCCCGACACTGTGTGATCCCTATGCCCGACCCACGTGAGGGACTTTTGCCCTGAAGCAATCATACAGCTACTGGGGACAAAGACAGGGGAGAGAGGCATGATGGGAAACCCGCCACATAGCACTTGACTTCATCCGCACTGTAAAAGGATTTTCTGCTGCACGCCACTTTTACACGATTTAAGAAAACGGACAGTTAAATCTGAAGTCAATGAAGTCCTCGGATATATTTTTGGGTAGAGTTGTCAACATTTCGCACTTTTGCTCACTTGCATCATTGTTTGTTTGTTTGTTTTGCGCTTTTCAGGCTCAAGCGCATGAACGTACACAGAAAAAAAGCTTTTTGGCTAATTAGGAAATCTGACAACTCACTGAAAAATATCCCCCATATTAAATATGGGCCAATGAGGGGATGGCATGTAGAACACGCAAGAAAAAAACAAAAATCCCAGAAAACAACAAAACAGTAACCCATACTTACCAAGACAGTGTTGGTTTTTTTAATTTTCATGCAAGATATGGACAAATACAGCATCAATTTTTGTCCTTACATGCTGAGTTAAACATTTGCAGAGAACGAGAAAAGAGCAGTTTGCCTTAAAAAATTGATCAGTCAAAAAACATGAAAAGGACGCAGACAAAACGTAAAAAAAATCATAATCACCTCTGAAATCATTTCTATAAATGCTGTCAATGGTTCTAAACAACATGGACAAAAATGTGAACGTACAGCAAACCACAAAGATGCTTCAAGTACACCCATTCAGTGGAAATCCTACTTATGAATACATGTTTAGACAAGACAACTGTGTGTTTATGACATGACAAAAGTCTGACTAACACCAAATGGTTAGAGTTTAGGGCCGGCTAACTGTCCACTGCTGTAGTCCAGTACTGCCAGAGAGCTTGAATACTTGGGCCAAGCTCAGCTGATCGATGGCAGCGAGACTCCACAAGGTCAGCTGTAACAGGACTGAGTGTTGATTAAACTCAGCCATGAGCGTATTGGTAAAAGGGGTTTGGGCCGACTGTCATATTACACTTGGCATCTGCTTTGTCAGTAAAAGGGGCTTGACCTCATTGTCATAGTACACCTGGCACTCAGTGTATCATTAAAAGGGCTTTGGGCCGACTGGCATATTACCCTCGGCATCCAGCATGTTGTTAAAAGCAGTTCAGATCGACTGTCATATTACATTCATCACTCAGTGTGTCAATAAAAGGGGTTTGGGCCAAATCTCATATTACACTTGGCACCAAATATGTCAGTAATAATGGCTCGGGCCGACTGTCATATTACACTCGGCACCCCATACATCAGTAAAAGGGGCTTGGGCTAACTGTCATATTACACTTGGCATAAGCTTCATCAGTAAAAGGGGCTTGGTCTCACTGTAATAGTGCACCTGGCACTCAGTGTATCATTAAAAGCAGTTCAGATCGACTGTCATTACACTCATCACCCAGTGTGTCAGTAAAAGGAGTTTGGGCCAACTCTAGTATTACACTTGGCACCCAATAGGTCAGTAATAATGGCTTGTGCTGACTGTCATATTACTCTCATCACCCAGTGTGTCAGTTAAAGGGCTTTGGGCCGGCTGGCATATTACACTTGGCACCCAATACGTCAGTAATAATGACTCAGATTGACTGACATATTACATTCATCACCCAGTGTGTCAGTAAAAGGGGTTTGGGCCAACTCTCATATTACATTTGGCACCAAATATGTTAGTAATAATGGCTCGGGCCAACTGTCATATTACACTCGGCACCCCATACATCAGTAAAAGGGGCTTGGGCTGACTGTCATGTTACACTTGGCACCCCATACATCAATAAAAGGGGCTTGGCCTCACTGTCATTGTGCACCTGGCACTCAGTGTATCATTAAAAGCAGTTCAGATCGACTGTCATTACACTCATCACCCAGTGTGTCAGTAAAAGGGGTTTGGGCCAACTCTAGTATTACACTTGGCACCCAATAAGTCAGTAATAATGGCTTGTGCTAACTGTCATATTACTCTCATCACCCAGTGTATCAGTTAAAGGGCTTTGGGCCGGCTGGCATATTACCCCCAGCATCCAGCATGTTGTTAAAAGCAGTTCGGATTGACTGTAATATTACACTCATTACCCAGTGTGTCAGTAAAAGGGGTTTGGGCCAACTCTCATATTACAATTGGCACCCAATACGTCAGTAATAATGACTCAGGCCGACTGTCATATTGCACTCGGCACCCCATACGTCAGTAAAAGGGGTTTGGGCCGACTGTCATATTACATCTGGCATACAGTGTGCTCTTAAAAGCAGTTCAGGCCAACTGAAGTTACACTCATCACCCAGTGTGTCAGTAAGAGACTCAAGCCAACTCTCATATTATACTCAGCAACCTGTCTGTCAGTAATAGAGGCTTGGGCCAGCTGTCATATTACAGCCCCTGGAGTGTCAGTAAAAGGGTCATGGCTCAGCGTATGCTAATTACAGCTCAGCAACAGATATAATATACTTAACCAAAGTAATAAGCTTTATACTGAAATAATAAAAGCACTGCATAGTGATTTTTTAAAAATATTATAATAATATTTTATTTCTAGTAAAATGCAAATCATATAGCATTTATGTAGCATCTGGGTCAAAAAAATGGGCCATTTAAATTTTATCTAGTCCAAAGTCATATACCTTCTATGCAGACATCAGAGATCAATTTAAACTGAAAAAAGCATTATAGCCCCTTAAAATGCTGAAGGCAGGGGTGCCCAATCCTGGCCCTGGAGATCTACCCCCTGCAGAGTTTGACTGTAATCTTAATCTAACACATCTGACCCAGGTAAGTAAGTCCTCCAGGGTCATCTGAATATCAGACTGGATGTCAGAGTGGTGGATCTACAGCACTAATATTGGGCCGCCTTGGCTTAACAAGTTTTGTTTAAAGCTTTAAAAATGCTTCAATTTCACAACTGGGAGAAAAACAGTTTATTTAGTGTCCGCTTAAATGTTGCAGAAGACAAAGAAGCTAATAGGAATTCTTAAAGCCAAGGTTTTTTACACAAGCAGCATTAGACTAGAGACTGGGTGATTAGCAGACCCTAAATTCTGAAATAGGACCCATCTTTAATGGTCACTTTAATTCAGCTCTTCAAACTTTCAGCTAAAACTTATTTTCTCAACACTTTTTTTCTGCTTTGTTCTCCTTGTAAGTCCTGCAGTAACTGATTCTGTCCTTGCTCGTGTCTTTGTCTTGTGCCATTGATTCAGTGTGTGTTTTTCCTGCCCTTTGTTTCTATAAAGTAAAGTGACCTTGAGTTTGAAAAATGAGCCACATTCACCGACCAGCATAGGTTTGGGGAAATGCTATTTTAATGTATTATTTATTTATTTTATCCTCATTCCAGTCAGTGAATAAAATTTACTCCTCAGGGGGGTCTGAAATTGTGCCCTATTCACTATACAGTGCACTATTTTGGGATTAAGACATTTTTGTGGTACCACAATGCACCACTATAAGTGGAGTACAAAAATGATATTACAGTACTACAGTGTTTTTTTACTTTTTATAAATAATAATAATAATAATAATAATATTATAATAATAATACATTTTATTTATAATGCACTTTACATTTCAATGAAATCTCAAAGTGCTAAAGAATGATATTAGTCTGAGGTAAGTCATAAGAATGATGTTAGTCTGAGGTAAATATGTTTACAATTCTCTAAGAAGGATTAAAAAAGTGATGATGGTAGTCTGAAGACAGATTATTTACATTTTAACTTCTCTACTGAGAATTGTCTTGAGTGATGATGGTAGTCTGAGGTAAAAATGTTTACGTCTGAACTTCTCCAAGGAGGATTATAAAAAGTGATGACGGTAATCTGAGGTAAATTCAAGTTCAAACATCTCTACCATAGATTATACTGAGTGATGATAGTTTGTTTACATGATGTGTGAACAAAACGCTAAAAGCTTCAGTGCAGTTAAGCAGTATTCAGAATACAGAAACCCAACATCCATCACCAGAAAGATATTTGTTAAAGCAGTCTATCCATTCACAAATATTAATAAAACAGCATGTGCATCTTTTGTTCAGTTGTCAAATTCAGCTGTGGCATTGAAATAATGGCATGATGTCTACACTGCTTATGTGATGCAATCTGCTGTCACACAATAATGTGTTATCTGTCTAATGTAGTGTCCCAAATCCTTTACTACATTTATGAATCCTGTTCTCTATAACAGTGCTCTATATAAATCATCCAGATTGTAGAATGTAGGGAATAGTGAATAGGGGACCATTTCAGACACCCTCGCATTGTGATGTCAGCACTCAAACCTCAGCTGTTTAAACCAACTTTGGACCAAATATAGGGGCCAATCTTTATTTAGATTTCTAAGCAGAATGTGTTTCCCAAGACAAGCTCCTGCTCTTCATCTCAAGGAAGATACGTTGATGAACATGAAGCTCAGCACTGAAGGTAAATATACACAAAGGATTAGCACACAGCTGCTTTATGCTAACAAAACATTTTCACATGTTTGGTTTCTTAAATGAGCTGTAATGATGTGAAATTTCAGAAGTGATACCACAAGTGACATCAATGTTTTTCATTAGTTGTTTCTGATGTGAAACTAAAGATACTGGCTGAACTAGAAGGCCTCTGTTTGGCCTGTCCTTCCTCATCAGCAGTGGATGGATGTTAATTGATTGTGTTATTGTTATAGCAGGTCCAAGCTCAGTTTGCTGGTAGGTGCCACTCTTTGTCTGTACTGCAGGGGGCCTTCTAACACACCCAGCATCAATCAAACACAACCGTGCTGGAGCAGAAAACTCACCAGGTCCCTCACGATAGGCACGGTCCGTTTACGCCGTAAATCTGGCATGCTGTCAATGCCATAAAGAATGCTGCCAGCCCTGGGGAAGCAGACAGATTTGGAGACTATTAATATCATAATAATGCAGCATGGTGTAAGACATTACCCAGCTAAAACAGCCAGGGTGATTTACAGGACTGACAAACAACAGACAGACAGAGAGACATGGGAGACGAGACAAGGGATCCTAGGTAAAGCATAATAAATGTTCTATTATTTACTTATCAGAAACTCCTCTCTCAGAGCTCCACCCACCAGTCACATTAAGAAATCATTCCTTTGTAGATCCACCCACCAGTCATTTTATTAGAAACCAAACTCTCATAACACCACTCACCAGCCACGTTATCAAAAACATCCATCTTGTAGCTCCACCCTCTGTCCACATTATCAGAAACCTCGTCTGGTAGCTCTGCCTTGCTAGTGTTCAGTGAAAAATGTGCCTCTGCAGTTTATGTTAGCTACCCTCTAGACCCCTGGTCTTCACATCTAAATGCTGAATCCATAATCCACATTCCAGTCCAGGGTTTTGTAGTTTATAGCAAGTGGCCAGTCAGTTACATTGACAAGAAATGATAATCCAGAACCAGAAACAGGACTGAAGGTCTGGATTTGAAAGCATCTGGCTCTAGATCTTCTTCTTTAGTCAGTTTCTGACTAAAGAGTTTCAAAAATAATTAAGTCATCTTCTGAATGTTTCATAATTCATAATGCAGTGCCTAGTGAAATATATCTACCTTTACTGGAAAGCAAAGCAGAACAAAGACCATACTGATCATACTGATCATACGACTGAAGGAACCAAACCATTTCTCACAGAGAATTCACGTGAATACAATCTTCCACATGTCTTATTACAAATGGAACTGTAAGGCTAACATTGCTAACTAATACTGGAGCTCAATAGTCACCTAAATAGCTAAATGTTTCTGTAAAAAAAAAAATCTTAAACCGCTCAAACCACAACCAGTTCTTGAATAAGGTCTTACAGGACAGTTCATGTTGCATTTTCATTTTAACAAAAGTCTTTAATGTTTTAAAGGACAAAGACAACAGACTAAAAACTTACAAAGAAAAGAAAAATACTACTAATAAACAAATAACTACACTAAATATTAAACTAACAATGACAAAAACACCCACCAACCTACCCCCCCCCACACACAAAACAAAATGTCTATGTGTATGCAATGTACAATCGTAAATTGGAAGTGTGATGTGTCTTAAGTACATTGAAGAAGAGTGTATCCCATCCAAAATATTTTGCTACAATTCAGCTGATACATTAAGGGCAAGCTCTTCCTCCCATTGCTGCTTTGATGTATTTAAAGGTTCCACATCTGAAGAAATGAGTAATGTATATGTAGTTCCTATGAACGTTTTGACTTTCAGAATTTTATCTAATACAGAGGAAGGTGGTGTCATTTATTAACAATTTGATGTCGATGCTGTAGTGCTGTCTGGAGCAAAGAAGTCTTCATGAGGCTTTATTTACTTTATTATTTAATAATACAGATATCTATAATCAAACACATTGTGTGCTCAGACAGGTCTTCAGCCTGATGGTCCCCGGGTTTTTGAAGCCCAATAATAATACTGAACATTATGTAACAATAATCCTCTTTGATTGCGAGGGCTAGTTCAGTTGCATATTGATAGCACAACTGTGCTACTTAGGTGATTATCGAGTCCTTGTTAGCATCATCTGGTTCTAAAGCAAAATTTGGACTCCTCACTTGTCTTGACTAACTGAATATAAAATTAAGTTCTCCTTTGTATTTTATATAAAAACTACTTCTAATTCCCAGCTTTGTGAAAAAAAAGTGTACTAGCATAGTGTTCTGTGGTGCGAAAGTGATAAATGGGACTCTGAGGGCCTTTCTGGCTTTGCCTCGCGCCGAGGTTTCAGAGCACCCTGAGCTGTCACTGCAGCAGCACAGGCCAGTTCAGGTCATCTATAAGTCTCTTTCTCTCACACTCACAGTGCACACTGCACTGGACCATTGGGACGCATACGAGCACTGAAGTACTGCAACCCAATTAAAGCCTTAAAACCCTATCGCCATATCCTCAGGCACGGATACGCTCACACTTACACAATCCAGAAGCCTGACACAGTCATCCAGCCACTCTTGATGCTGCTAACGAGAAATGCTTTCTGAAGCATTAACGCCCCTCAGACACTAACGCATTAAGACACTAAAGATACTCTATATTAAAGCCCTATGTCTCCTTAATATCTCAGTGGTTTCTCCTAGACAACAGAGACTTGAGTCCCAGAACTGCTGGTCAGATGTTTCTCCAGACCACAGTAAACTCACGTTTTGCAATTTAGTACAGACCTCAGTACTGTCTCATGCTGTACTCAGATTATATTATGTTTACTAAAGAATCTCAAACATTTCTCATCCAGGACTCATTAGCTTTGAAGTCAGGAAGATCTCACATCAGGAAACTTCAGGAACATCCATTAAATCTCCCAATCCAAAGAACATCATCTGAGCAGTACAATTGTTCTCTGGGTGGTACTTCAGTAAAGGAAATGGTTCTCTACAGAACCATAAGAAGACAACAACTCAAACAGTATGAAGTGGTTCTTCAGACTGATGAACATGTTGTAGATCATCCTTCACAGAACAACATACAACACTTTCATCAAGAACCTTCTAATGGTTCCATTAATTTCCTTTTAATGTAGAATCATCTTATGAACAGCAGACTTGAAAAGATTGTCTGTTTTTTGTAAAAAGCATAGCACAGAAATGGCTTGTGAGAATTGTGAATGACCTGTTAATGCACTTTGACTCTAGGGAGGTGTCTGTTTTGGTATTGATAGATCTCAGCACTGCATTTGATACAGCAGATCACAATATCTTGATAAGCAGGCTTAGTCAGTTGGTATAGCAGTAACTGGGTCTTGTCATATTTATCAAATAGTAAGCTTTTAGCATCTGTTGGTAAGACAATGTCTTCTGTGGCTGATCCTAAATGCAGGGTACCTCAGGGTTCCATTCCTGGACCAATTCTATTTTCTTTTTATTGGCTTTATCTTGGTGTTTTAATATTTCTATTCATTTTTATGCAGATTATACACAGCTGTAACTTTCTGTTAAACAAGATGATTGAAGTAGAGTAACTAACCTAATTCAGTGCATTGAAGTTATTAATGAATGGATGAACTGCAATGCAAAGGGTGTTGTTAGGTATTGCTATGAAAAGTGCTATATAAATAAAGTTTACTTATTTACTATGTATAAGATGATATGATCTGACAGTGTGGTTAGAGTGCTGTAGACTTCACAACTAATTTGATATTGACACAAAAAATTATACCAAACATCTATAGAGAGCCTTTAAGTGATTTAACATTCAGGTTTCAAGATAGCTACTACCTCTGATGTTCCAGTTGAGGAGATTGAGAAGCTTTATTTTGGGCTTTCCTAAACTCATAGTCACAATCAGTGGCAGGGAGATCCATCATAAACCAGAACTCAACAGCTCAGGGGGATATTCCACAAAACTTGATTATTCAGATAATTTAAGTGTAAGCACAATGTTGAAGATTGGCCAACAGGAATGTTCAGCTCTTGTGTTCCCATCAGACTGAACTGACTTGGGCTTAAGTTAGCTGACTAAACTGAGAAATCCTGCTTTATGGAATACCATCCACCTCAATACTTCTCAAAGTGTCAGTACAAACAAAGCTAAGGTAATCAGTCCAAAGCTCTGTACAGGTAAGAGTGATCAGTATCAGGCAGAGCTAAGGTGAGAGTGAGCTAGAGTGAGCCAATGGCGTGTGGAGGAGTCCAGGTACTCAGGCTGGGTGGAGCTGGAGTTAGAAGGACCCCATGTTTATAGACAATATATTGCCTGAAACCACATATTCTAGTCTATCCAAATGTTTTGCAGATCAACTTCATTTGCAACAAATTACATTACAGTTCCTATAGATGCATTTACTCACCCTCCTCCACTCAGGCCTAGCTTAGCCGGATCCAGGATGCTTCCATGACCCTGTACACACAAGACAAATGTGACTTTAACATATGAGAGCTGTTCCTGATATCCATATCAAGGTCAACAACATGCACTTCATTTTGATGGCCTCCTATAACTTATAATGCAAAGAAATATACAGATATTTCTATTTAGCATGTAAACATAACATCTGATGAAAGATTATCAACATTGTTTGAGTTAAGATTAGACTGGGGTTAGCCAATAGCTAGACTATTACATATGTTAAAGGGCGCATCCAGATTTGAAACACTTTAGCATGAAGCGGAGCAAAACTGCTGTAGCCTAATATATGCAAATGTGCTAGTGACATCACAAAAACAATGAATCCAAAACAGGATGTTTTTGCAGATTAGTCTACCTATATGGACTAAGGAGTGATTGGTATGTTTAGACATTTCCAATATTTATGTACTACTTCAAACTAAATGATTAGAAAAAAGTGAAGAAAATGCATATGAGCCCTTTAAAATATACGCTGTTCTTACATTTGAGAGATATGAACATACATTAGTGGGCCATCAAAATAATGTTGTAGTGTATTCAAGACAAACACTCTGAGACTGGATTCAGATGTTTACATTTCCACATGAATAAAATATACTGAACAACATAATTATTGCAGTGAGATTGTATACAATGAAACTACGTAACAAAGGCCTAGTTTATGGCAATGCATCACTTGTATTATTATTATTATTATTATTATTTAATAATAATATTTTTTTTTGTAAAGTGCTTTTTATGAAGAACTTTTGAATGCTATGAACAGCATTGATTAGAAACTGCAAGAATGAAAATATTTGTATTTCTCTTATGTATATGAATGTATAATTACATATTTTTTACTTTTAGTTAAATTATCTCACTTTATTGACAGATAATGTTGCTTCTTCATCACTTAAGCTCCATCTGAATTTGCATGTCCAAATTATACATATATATATATATACACACACTACCAGTCAAAAGTTTGGACACCTGTACATTCAGTGGCTTTTCATGATTTAAAAATGTTCTGCATTGCAGATTAATACTAAAGTCATTCAAACTGTATGAAGAATCACACGGAATTATTTAGTAAACAAGCAAGTGTTAAACAAATCAGAATATGTTTTATATTTTACATTCTTCAAAGTAGGCACCTCTTGCTTAGACGCCAGCTTTCTTGGCAGTTTCTCAGTCAGCTTTATGAGGTAGTCACCTGGAATGGCTTTCAGTTAACAGCTGTGTCTTGTCAAGAGTTCATGACTTGCATTTTTTGTCCTCTTAATGTGTTTGAGACATCAGTTGTGTGTCTACTTTGAAGTAAAATCTAAAACATTTTTGGTTTGTTTAACACTTATAAGTTTACTACATGATTCATTGAGTGTTCCTTCATAGTCTGGATGACTTCAGTATTTATTTACAATGTTGGAAAAAACATTGAATGAGAAAGTGTGTGCAAAATTTTGACTGGTACGGTATAGTACATAAGAACAAATTTCTGCTGTACATTAAACACTAACAAGTAGACCATTTTTAGTCTGAGAAATATTTTTTAGGCTGCACAACACTAAAGGGAAATTATTTGTGCCACAATAGGAAGCCCATCAACAGCACAGACTGCCCATTTCTATTTTAGGTGGCAGTTCTATGGTTTATCTAGATACTCAAAGCTCTATGATATTGAGGCCAGATATTAAAGTCTCTTCAGCCTCAATGGTCACTATCCACCTGCAGCCCATCCGCATCAGAGCTTATATTAACTATTAGACAGAGTTGAGGAGAAACTAGACCAGTGTTTGAAGGTGAGGATGATTAGGAGTATGAATTTAGCCAGCACATACGGGTAACTCCTCTAATCTTTTAGAGGAAAATAACCAGGGATCTGAGTCCCCACTGTCCCCATCACTGAACTGGGATCCACCAACACCACATCCAGCAGAAACACAAGCTTTTACAGGGAGATCTTCCAACCAAGTACTAACCAGACCCAGACCTGCTTATCTTCAGTGGGTCTGCATATTATGTTGTGCAGGTGTTATGAATTATGGGGCTTTGGGGGGACTAGCATTAGAAAAACTAATTAGCCAAAATTCAATGCTTCAATCATTTGTAAAATGTTTTAACTGGCAGCCCAAAATAAGTCCAAAATTAACTTTAGAAGAAAGAAGAGTGTTTCAGCTTTCACATGACTCCTCCTTTTTGTACATACCTTAGAAAAACAATAAAGCTATGAAGCTCTGAATGGGAGGAACAGACACTCCAGATATTAAAGAGATTAAAGTGTTTATCTTGAAACAAGTACAATTATCTTCCAAATACAGTGAGATGTTAAAGTATCTGAGGTTATACATTATTATAAGCTCAGAGCATGCTAAAAATGATAAATATAACATATTTAGACTAGATTTAAGATGGTCCATAAGTACACAGAGCATAAGAATCTCAATATAATAAACAGTCACATCTTGACAGAACATAAATCAGACTAAGTTTGGCTGTGGCAGAGAGGAAGGTGGGGTCAGTTCAGGACAAGTTTAGTGCATTTGGGTGGCACACATGCTCTGCACAAAGGAGTGACCATGGGGATGGACTAGGAATTAGTTAACGTCACTGTGATTTACAGAGGCTGCTGTCTGTAACTTAGGGCCATGCTGAGTGAGTGTGTGTGTCTGTGTGTGTGTGTGTAAGACATATGGGGCTTAAAGCTAGAGTCTGTCCTCTGTCTGTTATAAAATACTCACTGCAGCCCTTACAGAATGTAAGAGACCCATACAGTACACATCAGATTCTAATCTGCCATTACAATTTGTCTCAATATATACAATAATGAATTACTAATATTACTATGATAGTGTCATTCTACCACTGCAGTGTCAAATGATGCCGCATAACTGTCTTGCAAATATTAATACATTTTCTGTTCAATCAACAGAGAATAATTTTCCTGCTTTATTTAATTTTTTTGTCTTAGGTCTGTCATAATGCATAATGGCAACAATGAATCTAGCAATGTTAAAACATCTAAAACTACAAACAACAAGTTTTAGTTAATTATTATTATTTTTAATATTTAAATTTTATTTTATATATTGTGTCAGTGGTCTTATATAAGTCACTATACTGTATATGAACAGGTTTTTTAACAAAAATGGATCCAATGGAGTAACTGGAGACCACTAACCTCAATGACAACTAACAATACCTCAACAATACAAAAAATAACCTAGTCATATTAACATAAGAAAAACATTAGAGCAATTTAAAATTACTACAATTTAAAATATCTTTTAGCTGTGGATTATAAGTAAGATTTCTCTAAATATTTTTGAAAATGTAAATTAAAAGGTTTTATCATTAGTGTCAGTGGTGTAACATGTAAATAATGACATTTTAAAGTTTACATAAGCTAATAATATGAATGCAATATTTCATTTCATATTAATGGGCTGTAGTGTTACAGTCAATGGTTTTATGGTCAGTGGTGTTATTTTTTTTTATAGACATTGGAGTTATGGTCAGTGCTTTTATAGTCAGTATTGTTAAAGGAAGTGGTTTTATAGATAGTGGTGTTACAGTCAGTGGTGTTACAGTCAATGCGGTTACCATCAGTGGTGTTACCATCTGTGGTGTTGTAGACAGTGGTGTTACTGTCCATGTTGTTGTAGACAATGGTGTTACAGTCAATAGTCAATGGTGTTATAGACAATTCTGTTAAGATCAGTGGTGTTACAGACAGTGATGTTACAACTTTAGTGGCAACACCATGGACACATATAGCACCAAAACATAAAATGATGTCTAAAACAAATGTGATGTGAGTTACCATTTAACTGTATTTAATATAAATTATTTTCTGAATTTAAAATAAACAAAAATGTTGTTAAACACCAGTATTTTATGATTTAATTGCATGTCAACATTTTAATGGTAGATTGATCATAATAATAATAATAATAATAGTAATAATAAAAATACTAATAATACTTAATACTCTACATAATAGACAAAACATTTATAAAGGATCATTCCAACAGGAATAACGCAGAACAAACATATGATACATACATGCACTGCATGCATGGGTACACACACACACACACACACACACACACACACACACAAGGACAAAACAACAATGCTGAAAACCTGTGCATCCAAAGCAGCGCTGTCTGCAGAGGAGGAAAAATTGAAAAGAGAGGAGAGAGAAAATCATTAGAAACAGCAAAATTAACTGGCATAGTGTGAACGCCAAAGGGTCTGATCTATAAATAGCCACAGATTACACATTGTTATAATGATTTGTGCCTGATGGGAAAGGGCCAAACAAATGCAGTCAGACATGCTCATTCAGTTTAATCCCCCCCCCCCCACACACACACACACACAGTCATGACATACTGAAGTAGCTCAGTGTCCTGCAGGGTGTTCTGCTTACTGGAAATAGTTTGTATATATACAGAATGTAGAGTATATATATATGTGTGTGTGTGTGTGTGTGTGTGTGTGAGAGTGTGTGTGTGTGTGTGTGTGTTTTATATATAATATTTTGTGTGTGTGTGTGTGTGTGTGAGAGTGTGTGTGTGTGTGTGTGTGTATATATATATATATTTTGTGTGTGTGTGTGTGTGTGTGAGAGTGTGTGTGTGTGTGTGTGTGATATTTTGTGTGTGTGTGTGTGTGTGTGAGAGTGTGTGTGTGTGTGTGTGTG
>BRDA01002120.1:0-10210 GCA_036984385.1 Crenuchus spilurus
ATATTTTGTGATAAATTATAACTTCTACATTTGTAAATACACTAAATACCACAAGAGCAGCTTTTAAAGCATTCAAAAATTCATCTTGCCCTATCTCATACATTCTGTATTTTTAAATTCACCTCTACATCTTTGGACAAAGACAGCGATGGAATTCAAATTCATACTTGCATACTTTTGAGGGTGCTAGAAGTTGAAGTGTGGCTGATCCCCCAAAGCTGCAATAAGCTGCCACTGAAAGGGGCTCATTCTTGTCTTAAGCCCTGGAGTATCAGAAAGAAGGTCTGGCCCTAGTGCACCGTTCTCTGCTGCTACCTGTTCAGGGGTGATTACTTCATCTGGTGGGGCAGACTGTGCTTGTTGTTCTGAAGCTGGTGCTGGTTGACTGGGAGATAAAGCTGCAGACTGCTCCTGAGCTGCTGCTGGCAATGCTGGGCTCTCTGACCTGATTGACCCTGCCTGAGTAGATGGAGCAGCTGGATGTGGTGAGTTGTCCTGTCTTCCACAATTGGGGCCAGGAAGCCCATTACAGTGCTGAACTGTCATGGCCTATGTAATGAGGCTCTTGTTCCTTTTCTTTGTTTTTCTCTCTTGTGAGGCTTCTTCACTGTGTACAACAGCTTTGCACTAAAACCTTGTAAAATAAATATGTACAGTATTTGGTTTATCTGTCTTAGGGTGACCATATTTTCATTTGGGAAAACCAGGACACCTTGGACCGGGGATGGGGGGGGCTTGCAATAGCATATTTACAGTTGGTTTATTAAAAATGCTTTTCAGTAAGACTCAACGACAAAAATTCCAATAACATAATTTTATTTAAAAATGCATTTATTCAAAATGCTTAAGTTAACATTTCCTGTAATGAATGAATAGCACAATGAAATAAATAATGTCTCATCTAAACATCCCTTACTTAACAACAAAAGTTAACAATAACTCTCAACTCCAAATAACACATGATACTCAGTTACCCTCAGTAACGAACGAAATATTGTTCTGTAGGCTATTGGAAAAAAATAAATGACACACCATAACAATAACACACTGTGCACAAGGCTTCCCATTTGTCTCGACCCGGTCTGAAAGCGGGGAAACTCTTCTGTAAATCGTCGGTAAACATACACTTGCGCTTCGGCATGTTGCTTGCGTACTGACAGTCACGCTGCCCTCAGAACAGGGCTGCGCTCAGGGATTACGTCACACGCAGCGCCGTGAGCAGTGCCCTAGTGCCTGTAAATTTACATTTTAATGGGCCAATGAAGATAATTTGAAAAACCAGGACATTTCCTCACATTTTAAAAAAAACCCGGGACGCCCGGGACAGGACGTGAAATACGGACATGTCCCGGGAAATACGGACGTTTGGTCACCCTAGGACTTGATCATGCATTCAAACACCTCTGAGTCCTTGGAAATTTGGACTTCTCCAAAAAATATATCAGAGTAATAGGCAGAATGATACGAATCAGATGTGAGGATCAATATAAAAGAGGATACTAGCACTAGGATTGAGCTACGTAGCATTTACTACACTAGCTAGTGAGCAGCATGTAGGCTAACTGGCTAAGGAATTGATCACAAATTGATTTTTTCTTTAAATTATAATGTAATTAATACATTTTCTAATAAACTGATATATTAGTACAAACTCAATTTCAAAAACGCCAAGACCCTGCCCCGAGTGGCTCAGCGGGCAAAGACGCTACCACTATGACCCGAGGATCGCGAGTTCGAATCCCGGTCATGCTGTTTGCCATCAACATCCGGGGCCCAAGAGAGCAAAAATTGGCCGTGCTCTCTCTGGGCAGGTAGATGGGGCTCTCACTCTCTCTATCACTTTCACATTGCAATGTCTGCTGGCTCAGGCATCTACTGATTGGTCCAATCGGAGCTGGGGACCCTGTGTGCCTTCCTCCGAGCGCGTTAGGCTCTCCAGTGACGGTGTATCAGCGGTAGTTCAAAAAGAGGCGGTGGCTGCATCACACGCAACGGAGGAGGCTTGTACTTGCCTGCACCCTCCTAGAGTCAGGGACATTGCAAAGTGATGGGGAGAGGCCTAATGGAGGGGATGGGCTAATTGGCTACCACTACATTGGGAAGTGGATAAAAATGGGCAAAAACATAGAAATAATAAAAAAAAAAAGTTGGGATGCTGTGTAAACTGTAAATAAATGTAATACACAGAATTCATGGGTTCCATATTTTGTTTACAATATAACATAGAACACATATCAGGTGTGAGACATTTGACCATTTCATGTAAAAATATGAACATTTAGAACCTGATCTAAACAAAGTTGGGACATTGGCAACAAAAGGCTAGAGTCCCTAGAGTCTAACTTGTTGAGAAGGCACAATGACACATTTACAGTCTCATAAAAGGGTGGAGTTTTCAGAGTCAGGTGCTGTAGTTACTCTCTACAGGCTGATTGGCTACTTGATGAGGACAGAGCTTAATCCGTATTGGCTAAAATACAACCACACATATAAAAACTGAAGTGAATATGTAGGTCACATATTCACATGTGACATATGAAATTATATTCAAAGAAATATTATAACAACAATGTGAGAGCTTACAGCTCATGTGGTGTTCTAGGTAAAACTGTGCGCTTTGTTGGCTCCCTGCAGCTACTTCACAGCGAGGCACAGTTCATCTTGAACAAGACTCATTCCTTCTGCAGTTACAAAGATGTCTTGAACAATAAAGTCTAAAAAGTCTGAAAGGCATGTAAGCTTCTTCAGCTTCAGTAAAAAGCTTCTTTTACTGATCACAGTGTGTTCGGACAATTTTAAGGTAATGAACAACAGGAAGATTCCGCAGCAAATACATTTATTTACAGATTCTGCTACAAATATATTTTTTTAATCTACAGTTACACTATCCCAGTTAAATTTACAGTACCAGTCAAACGTTTCATATTCCATGTTTTTCCTACATTGTAAACACTGAAGTCATCCAGACTATAAAGGAACACATAAGGAATCATGTAGTAAACTTAAAAGTGTTAAACAAACCAAAACATGTTTTAGATTCTTCAAGACAACTGATGTCTCAAACACATTAAGAGGCAAGAAATGCAAGTCATGAACTCTTGACAAGACACAGCTGTTAACTGAAAGCCATTCCAGGTGACTACCTCATAAAGCTGACTGAGAAAATGCCAAGAAAGCTGTTATCTAAGCAAGAGGTGCCTACTGTGAAGAATGTCAAATATAAACATATTCTGGTTTGTTTACTTGTTTGTTTACTAAATATTTACAGATGTGTTTATTCATAGTTTGGCTGACTTTAGTATTAATCTACAATACAGAACATTTTAAAATAATGAAAAACCACTGAATGTCCGGAATGCATGTCCAAACTTTTGACTGGTACTGTAAACTACAGCCATGGACGTAAATCTAAACAGTTCATACCTTTATCCTTACCAAGTTTATCTACAGCTGCTATGTGATCAGCAGTGGTGCTTTTTGTGTTTTTACAATCTCAACAGAAACTGATCCAGTGCACCACCAGCATCAGTATACTATGGCAGATCACATCACAACAGCTTGAGACAAGTCTACAACTGATTAATTTAATAAACTGAGTAATATAATTTGATTTGGTCTGGATGTACTAATTTAGTGACGTTTTATGGCACTCTGAACAGATCTAAACACAGACCAAAAATAATCACATTCCCTTGTGGGCTTTAAAAAGTAACACGTCTTTACTTGGAGTAATAATCATTTAAACACTTCCTCCAGAGGCTACAGTGCTGCACTGGCACTCATGAATCGGTAACTACCAAATAACTGAGGAAGGAGTTCTGAAGTCCTGCAATAGTTCATCAGCAGAAATTAGAAGATCATGACAAAGTTCATAATTGAATTCAAAAAGGAGCATTGTCATATATTTTGTATACACTGCACATGAATTGTGATATTTCAAGTCTTTGGTTTTTTTTAATGTTGCTATTGTTTGAATAGCAATGAACACAAACTTGATTTAAATATTCAAATAATTTAAGATTTTTAGATTTCTGTTTTAATTAGCTATGTCATACTGCTCAACACTAAAATAAAAACGCTCAAAATGTCATTTTACGTGTAAATAACATGTCAGTGTACTTCTTCCATTTTAATTATCAACATCCTTTTCACAATATTCACATATTGGTATGAACTTTTCATGGTAAGTATTCATGTATGGATTGGAGAGTTCAAAGGTGCCTTTTCTATTTAGAAAACTGATTAAGCCAAGGCCATTTTCATTTGATGACGGAACTTCAATCCTCTTTTCTCTTTGCTGTCTTTATAAAAGATGAATTTTGAAAGAAGGGTTTAAAAAATAGGCCTTCCACTCTGCTTCTGATAAAATATCACGGCAAAGCTCCTGAGCATTATACAGCATCTGTATTTTCAGATACTTGCTTAGTACATTAC
This sequence comes from Crenuchus spilurus, assembly GCA_036984385.1. Lineage (NCBI taxonomy): Eukaryota > Metazoa > Chordata > Actinopteri > Characiformes > Crenuchidae > Crenuchus > Crenuchus spilurus. The sequence goes on from BRDA01002120.1 coordinate 4,435, forward strand.
ACTTCATTCTTTTTATACATGTCAAAATGTAAGACAGAGGCTAGTTTTGCACTGCATTTGTGCATAAGGTTCTGAAGTCACTTGAGCATGTGGATCCTGCAGAGTTCATTACCATCTCTAATCAAACACATGCAGCTAATCAGTCATTCTGAGCATTTGCATACTTGAGCCAGGCCTGATAGGGCTGGAAATAAACTTTGGAGGGAAGAGGACCTTTGACAGCAGGAATAACCATCCATTGTAGCTAATGTACAGAGCAAACTACAAGAAGGTGATGAGCAACATGCATCACAAAAGATGAGAAAGTGATAACAATACTGCAGTGATTAGCATCTTTTTTATCCAAGCAACTAAATTTGAATGCAAGGGTTTCATTTGGAGCCATGAACCAGTTCTCTAGACCAACACTGCCATCATCTGTTAGGTTTGTGTCAATAAAGAAGCACTCACATATTACATTTAAAGGTTCCATATTATACCCATTTTAACTTCTTAACTAAATGAAAGTGTCGGTCACATTTTTTGGCAAATTTCATCAGGGGTTAGTTTTTTTGGACCTATTTGATGAACAACAGGATTAAGGAGGCATATGATAAAAGCTCAAGTTCATGGTTTTGCCAACATTAGTTGGATGTTGCCATCAAAAATAATCCTAATCCACTCTGTTTTCCACTGCTGTGCATGATTAGTTTCTCTGTATCTACTATCTGTAAATATAAAATGACCAACCAGAGTTCAAACTCTAGGGGGAGTGGCTAAAAGTACATTTATTATGCAATAAGTGGAGCCCTATCCTAAACAAATCATTACATCTCATGTTTTCAGACCCAGACACCCCACACAAACCTGACTGGGTTTTAATTTTTCAGTTTGTGGTTTGGTAAGCCCTAAACATACCCAAAAATAGGTGTAAAAACAAGTGTTTTTTTCCCTTTAAGTCTTCTGCTGACAGCTTACAAACCACATGGGTCAAAAAGTCAGCAAGATAAAAAGGTAGTAGCAGGACATGTACTAAAAATCTTTTTAAAAATTATGTCTAGAGTAGAGTGGCAACCAAAAGAGGACAGATTCTGTAATAAAGAGACAAACATAGTACAGATCAGTTTTATTACATGTCTTTATTGTCCAAAGTACCATAAAATGATAACTGTACAATTCAGCACACTTAAGCAGAACCAGGGCACTAAATATCCAAATTGGGTCGCTGGCTGAAGACACATATAAAAATGTACATATTTACATAGAAGAGAAGGCTTATTCAATGAGTGACAACGCTCTTCACATGGAAACAAACCAACACGTGACATAGAAGCAAAAAAAAAAAACAAAAAAAAACAACAACATAATGCTAAATAAAAAGACATGATTCTAGTCCCTGGTCAGAAAGAACGAAGGAGATGAGACTGCAGAGCGTGAGCATGCTCATAAAGGCACTCTGTGATGTACTATATACAGTTAATCCATCCTAAGTGAGAGGAGCTCACTTGCAGGCTTTTCACAGTAATTATGACTCTCTTTACATCTCTGCTGAAAAAGCCTGGACACGATGACAATTACACTGTAATTGCAGTGACTCAGAACAAACTGTTTAAAAAAAATAATAATAAGAGTTCCACTGTAGTGGAGTACCCACTTTGTTCAAGTTAGATAGAGGGACTGATAAGGTTCTGATGGTATGGAGGAAAAAAAACTACAGAAGACCTTGAGTACAACGGCAAAATTAAATGCAGATATGTTGGTTTTAAAAGACCCACTAACACAGGAAGACAATGTCCACTTATGGAACGACATCTATAGCATTACAGCACCATTTAGAGCTCGTCTCGTCTCAACCGTAACAACACTAAAATGAGTCAGCTCAACATCAGTCCCAACAAGCACTCCCTACAAAACGCACACTGTTTCCTCTGAGCAAGAGTTTCATCTTCTGATACAAAGTGAAGTAACTGAGTGACAAACTGGACAACGGGATGGACATTATTACAAAAACAGACATCGGAAATGGAGAGCACATTTGTAATCCCTACAATATACTGTTCTTTGGTGTTTTGTGACCTCTTAACAAGGTATATCATTTTATGCTAGAGTTACATTGTTTTGAACAACAATCCATTCCTACCAGGCACCAAATTCAGCCACGTTAAGCTAAAAAAGGCTACAATTCATTATTCGGTTCTTTTTTATGTAATACATTAAGGTAAGTGTAAACATGATCGTTATATAGGCCAGTGGCAGTCAGCAGACACCAGCACTCCACACAGCCCTCACTTTTTCATTCATGAACCACATTTACTTACTGATGCCCCCACTGACCCAATGCACTGCGTTCCCACCCACACTAACACAATCTGATATGAAATTAACACAAGCACTTCGACAGCAACTGAATACTCCTATTCAAATTCCCCCCAATGCTGATTTTTGATAATAGTATATATAAAAATAGTTCTGTTACGCACTGCTGATGTGCTATTTTGCACAAGGTTATACATACACCTGTCTTTTCTTTTGTAGCACATATCTAATGCCTAATAAAAGCACTCATTGGGCCTGTTCTCAGGCTGTAGGATAGATAAAGATGGGATTATTGGTAGATGTTTCATTTTACAGGCAGCAGCTGTAGGTTTTTTTTATTTAAAGACACTAATCATAACTGTGTCTCAAACAAAAAGCCACAGTTCAGCCCTCCCAACCATATGCCCAACATAAAGGCATGACCATTCAAAGCCGTCTTTAAAAAGCTACCTTCTTCTCCCCTCTGACACTGATGCATAACAAGGTGAAAGTGCAGCGTGAGACGCTGACACTCAGAGTGGAGATCTGATAAGATTGTGTTTAATGGTTAAAAGCACTTTGTCGAGCATGGGCTATGGTTCATAGTTTTCCTCCGGCCACCTGCATAAAAGAGTCTTATGAAAACTGTGACATTCTTAAACTGGATCGGCGCCACAGCTTTAAGATTTAACCAATAACTTTTTTATTTTAAATATTTAAATAGATATAAAACTTTTTTCTCTTTTATGTTTTTTAAACAGACAGTCTGTACACATCTGGTACCAGTACATATAAAATTACAAGAGATGTTACATTAGAAAGGATAATTTCCTTCTGATAATGTCATATCAAAAATATGTAGCTTTAGTAAACATATTTCATAGTAATTCTTTTGTCCTAGTCAAACTTTACATTGCTACATTACATGTCAAAGTTAGAAATATACCAAAAAGAGTGAGAGTATGCTGCCTTGCTCCTTTATAGTCCAAAGGCTCTCTGCATGCCGTGGTGACTGCTAGCACAGGGCAGCTGTGTGGGACTAGAAAAGGCTTAAGTGCGGAGGTAGAAGCCTTGGAGTCAATAGCGTGCTTCCCACAGCGCTCCCACTCTCCCTCCTCTTTCTCTTACTCTTCCATCCTCTTTTTCTCTTTCACCACCTCCAGCAGATACACATACCCAGTACCATCTCTCAGCACCTGCCCTTCACTCTTTTCCTTTCTGGTTGTTGAGCAGCTCCTCCTGAATGGCAACAGCACTTTTTCCTTTCACCTTCTCCGCTCTTCTGTCTCAGTCAATCTTCTCTACTTTGCCGATGATCTTCTCCTCGAAGATGGGCAGAATGGCATCGTCCTCACGTACCTCCTCGAACACCACTCCACAGTCAAATTCATCACTCACCTTCTTGAAATAATACCTATGGCATAGCAGAGGAAAATTTTTAGATTGGTCAGGCTATTAAAATCTCTCAAAATTCAAAAAAGAATTTTCTAGATTTCTGCACAAATTTGATGTAAAACTTCATCAGATTGGTCAATTATTTATTTTTTATTTCATTTTTACTTGGTCAGAAAAACAATTAAAATGGTCATTTATTTATTGAGGAAAGTTTTCCAATATTACATGTCAATGAGTGCTTTCAATATCAGGTGCAACCCCCTTGTGGTGCAGCAGCAACAACTATTATTATTATTATTATATTATAATTTTAATTATATTATTATTATTATTATTATTATTAATTTATTACTAACTAATAATAACTGCATCTATTGGCTTACAGGAATTTTTGCCTATTCTTCCATACAAAAGAGCTTATGTTGGTGGGTTTCCTCCCATGAACTTCCTCCATGATGGTGGACTAATGAATACTAACCTTAGCTAATGTGAGAGAGGCCTTTAGTTGTTTAGAATTTACCTTGGGTTCCTTTGTGACCTCACAGACTATTACACAGATTACTCTTAGATTGATCTTTGTCGGTCAGCCACTCCTTGGAAGGATAATAATGGTCTTGAATTTCCTCCATTTGTACACAATATGTCTGACTGTGGATTGGTGGAGTACAAACTCCGTCACGCCATCATACACTTCCACAGACATGTGCTATGAAGGTCAGAATTTGCAAGATCCCTGTTCTTTAAATACAACTGGGCACCCTCTCATACAGTCATCCCACTGACTGACAACACCTGACTGAAATATCACCATCAAATTATATGCTAATCCTAAAGGTTCTTATACTTTTGTCACTTACAAACATGTAATATTGGATCATTTTCATCCATACACATGTGACCAAGTCAAATATTTTGGTTCTTTGTCTTCTTTTATGACTTCTGTGAAAATCTAAAAAGTTATGTGTAATGTATGCAGAAATAGAGAGGGTTCACAAACTGTCAAGCACAACTATATATTTTAAAATATTGGTGTCTTTATAATGCTATTAGAATCTTACATTTTGATCATTTCTATGTTAAAAGCCCATTTGCGCATCCTCACTCACTGTCCACAAAGCTTTTCAAAGCTCTTCATCTTGTAAAAAAAAAGTCCATATTAAGTAATCTTGCTGTCTTTAGTCCTAAGTTAACTAAAAAGCTTTTATAATCACAAATTTGTTTTACAAAAGTTAATTTTGTCTTAAAGGCACAGTATGTAGTTTCCAGCGACATCTAGTGGTTTAGTTTCCATATTGCAACCAACTGAAGACTCTTTCCACAGCCCCTTCCTTCCAAACAGGAAGGAGTCTCTACGGTGGCCGTAAGATGTCATATCTTTGATACTCCTGAACACGATGTCTGATAGCAGCTTTAGAGCTAGTGATGTGTCAAGTGGTAAGATTAATATTAATTAGAAATTTATGAAATGTAATATGTAAAATGATCATAGCTACAATGCAGACAAAACATTTTCTGCACTTCAGTAGTGCTATTGTAAACGTTAGCTGTTTTCTGTCCAAAGTAATAAAGTAAACACATCAAACTGCTTCACTGTAGACAGATAATGCAGGCAGGATACACATTTTTCTCTAGTCGAGGTAAGCTTGCCATGCTCTGAAGAAGGCACTTCAGCCAATAAGAGTTCACACAACAAGCTCATATTAGCTAAGCTCGCAAACTAGCGCGCAGCTACGAATCTCCCGTTCCACCTTAAATGCTGGAGTAGTGTTCAACTCCGATGCGCTACAATGTCATGCAGCACCATTTAAGGTGGAATGGGGGGAAAACACTGCACACACGAATATGAAGCTAAGTCTCATCATGTTTTCTTTTCTTTGATGATTGAAGTTGTTTTCTCTCTTCTAGACGAGCATAAGAATGTTCCACCGTCTTAACAAATAAACCAAAAAACCTTTATTCTTGCTTCTCCGTGTATTTCTTCTTATTGAGGTATATGTTTATTTCTTTTTCTTCTCCTGTTTTATGTCAGCCAACGGTAAAACAAAGCTACAGCGCCATCGAATTTGAGTGGCCAATTCATCATTACAACACAAACGGTTTTTCAGTT
>BRDA01002120.1:13021-40583 GCA_036984385.1 Crenuchus spilurus
CAACTGTGACTATCAGCTATTTAGTAATTACCATTTCAACTAGGCCACACACTACATGAGGATATGGAGGGGATGCTGTGAGCATGAACAAGGTGGACAGTGTTAGCAGACTAAATGAGTATGCTGCAAAGCCTAGCCACGTAACTGGGATGGAGCAAAGGATACAAATTATCACTAACCAATATGCTATTCCAAGACAAACAGTAAAATGTAATTATGATTAGTACAATAGTTGAATTTTAGCTGATAACTGTACCCTGTAACTGATAACTTGTATGCTTTAAGCAACTGATGAAAAATGGGAGCTGGATGCTGCACTCTATGAAAGGGGGAGTAAGGAAAGGCTTGGGGGGGGGAAACGGGAAGTGCTATATGGGGCCATCAGAACATACTCGGTCTCAGAGAGCTCCGTGTCAGAGACGGCGGGCACCACACTGAGTGGAGGAAACGTGACGGGCCGGACAACGGTGCGTCCCCTCTGGATCACCTCCATCACATACCTGAAGAACAACTCCCAAGTTAGCCGACACCTCTTGCCCTCAATTACAACAAGCTATACTTCTGCAGGGGAGGGAGAGCAACTAAGGTAGCAATAAAAAGTGATCAAAGCCAGCCTTGTTTTGTGCACATGCTGTTATGCATCAAGTCATAACTGTAACTACTGTGCCATTTGACTTGGTAATACATACATTAAGAATAAAAACAAACAAAAAAACAAGGACATTATCTCATGTCTGATGAGGAAACTTGCTATAACATATATATAAAGAGCTTACCGCTGCTTTGTCTGCAGGGTTCCAGACTTCTTCTTTTCCTCCTCAAGACGTCTCCGTGCCTCTTCCAGTTGCGTGAGGGGGTTTGGAGCAGGGTTGGGTGGCATGGTGGGGTCCTGAATAAATGGATGTGAGGGCAACACGTTGTTGCGAAGCTGTGCACTAACCCATGGGTGTACAGCCCCTGGACGTTCCACAGAACCGGGCCTGCCCGGCTCATGGCCCTGGCCTTTCTTAGAGCCTGAGACACTCCTGATGTACAGATAAAGAGAGCTTATTGCTAAAAATACAGTCCAATACAACTCAAAACAAAACATCTGCACAACCTTTACTAGCCGAGGTATGACAGAAGGTAAAATAATGAATGCAAGAGTGTTGCAATCACAGCCTAAACTCAACATTATGAGTCATCTAGTCTTGTGCGTCACTGTAGAAAACAAATCAATTGTATTATCAGCAAACTTGCTATAAATTATTACAGCAACATTATCTACATTCCCTTAGGGAGCCAAGTCATGACCATTGTGAACAAACTCACCCATAGGGGCTCTTCTTGTAGCGTCCAGCCTCCTTCTCTCCCTCCATCATCCACTGCAATATCTTCTGGTTCCTATCCAGATCATCTGGAGGCATTGTTTCTCGCATCTCAATGTTGTCTCCTTTCTTGAATGTTCGTTTTGAGAGTGTGCTACCTTTACTGCTAAAATTAACAGTAGAGCTATGTAAGAATAGTTATCAAATAGTTATCTATTTGAAACAATTGTGCTACATTAAATGCTTAGACAAGTTTACATGACCACACATTACAGTAGTTAGACTGTAATAATAATGTCTGTAGGCAACCTCTTATTAAAATAATAATAAAAAAAAAATCAGAACACATACCCATATCCCATGGGGTCTATAGCATTGGGACCGGCACCCATTCCGTCAGCACAGTTACGCATCTTGGATCCATAGTGGTGCTGCTCCATGTTCCAAGCAAAGCTGCTATGAGGTCTCATTGCTGCCTCGGTTTCCACCTGTTCTTTCTGTTTGCCACTGATGGTGTGGTGTGTGTAGTGCACATGCTTGTGATGGTAAGAATGTGCCGGTTCGCCCTTGGGCCCTAGTCGTGCTTGGTGCTTACCCTGGTTGCCTAGCAGTGGCATTGTCAGGCCTGCCATCTTGGCTGAAGGGAGGCCATCTGGCGAGCGTGACTTGGGTGAGTGACGGCCCGTACCTGGTGACTGGCAGCCAGGCGTTTTCATGACACGCTGCACATGCTCATCTAGGATACTCTCTGGGTTCTCCTCATGAGCGTCACGCAAAGCCAGTCCATTGTAACTCACATCTGAGTAGCGAGCAGCATAGTGCTGCATATGAACAGCAGGGGGCAGTCTGTGGCTAGCCAGCGATGGTGCTGTAGAGATGTCTGCATCGTCACCCTCCTCCTCCTGTAAATGGTCAAGGACAGTTAACTACAGCTACTGTCAGCATCATATGCCCTAGACCGTCCAGCAGATAAACTCAGACGTAGACTTTAAAGGAAGCGTTTTGCAAAAAATAAAAAATAAAACAATTTTTGTATGTGTTATTAATAAAAATACATATCGTCTTAAACTGCGTGTGGTAGCCCGTTACAGTAGTTTTTTCCTCACTTTTTTTAATACTTTTCATTTATTTATTTCTAGTGTTTGTTTAAACTGTGTCTCCCACCATGGACATCAGAGTGCTGGAGTTTGTTTTGGCCATCGCGCTATATATTACTGAATTTCCTTACTATGGGACTTATAAAGGATTATCTTATCTTATATTCCACTGATGAGTATCACATGAACTGCATACTTCAAAGGTCTCTCTTATTTTTAACTATCCAATTGTTAAACTCTGACTTATTACATCATATACTTGCTTTTATGGTTCCTCACATTATATGACATCATATACAAAAATCATGCTGCTGGGTAAAAACATGAGAAGCTTATGTTTATGTTTTTGTCTCAACAACTATCCCTTAAACTGCACATATTTTGATTTTCAAAGAAATGTTCCTTTAAGGACAATTTACTAATCTACCTGCAGCAGAGATTCAGAACACAAGTGAGGCTCAGTTTATTACTGAACAGTGAGAGTGAAATGACCACATCATACCACCAGATGTCATACTTAAACACATTTTCACACATTCTTGCTTTGTTGAATTTTTTCCATGTTTCCATGTTACAATATTACTGCACAAGATGATCTTTACAGAAACAGTTTAGAATTAGTAGTCCAATTGAAATCCAAATATAGTATGTTTTCCTGCAGTCCGCCAAACAGGTGGTTTTAACTCCTAAGTAAGGTATCTTAAAGTGAAGCCTGCAAACCCCCCTTTTGACAGCAATTTGATATCGGATGAAGTGACGAACAGCAGCAAATAATTTATGGCCATGGCACTTTGATGCTCTCTTCGGGCATTAGAACCCGAGGAGGTAGCGGACTTTTTCAGAAGATCTGGCACATGGTGATTTTTTTCCTCACTAAACAGCTGTGCAGGTCATTGCTCTGCACTGCAAATTACATTGCTCAAGGCAAAAAAAAAGGAGAAGAGGTGGGCCAGCATGAATATACTGCAATGCGCAAATCACGTTAATGGTTCGCAAAACTGGCTGTTGTAATTAGCAAAGCAATGTTTGACCTATGAACAGTTTCAGGCTCATAATTTGAAATGACTAATATGTCTGTCAAACAATATGTTTATAGACAAAGTCATGCAGATACAGAAAAAGCAGTGGAAATGTATTCAGTCTCAGCTCAGAAGGGAGAAACCATGAAGCACCAGACGTATGTTCCACTGATGGGAAAGAAAAGTTGAAATGAGTTTGGAGACTTCTTTCCTGAAAGCACAGAACTCGGCACTAATCTCGAAGGAAGGCAGCAAGTGGTGAGAATATCAATTAAAAGACAATGACATTCCTTCTTCAAGCTCTTAATAACGGAGAGCTACTGGTCCGTGACGGCAGTTCCTCTTACAGGAGGCCAAACTACACAAATTATCTGCCTTGAGACTTAACACCTGGCTTTGTGTGGGGGAAAAGATTCCCATTTGCGGAGAGTGCCGGCGTTTCTTCACGCCCCAGCTCACATCAAACAAAGTCATTACACAGAGGCAGACTAGCGAGCGGCTCAGCCTCCGCAGGTGTTTCACCTGACACAGAAGACAAAGAAACAACAGAAACGAAGTGGGACGGCTGATAAGCCTCCTTGCAATGCATCCCACGGCCTCCTGCAAAAAGAGCTGTCTGGGGACCATCATGATCTGACACCAGAGTGTTCTCAAGCTAGATTTTTATCCTTAGTTTCTTGAACATCGTTAGATAAAGAAATCAGATTTAGATGTCAGACATTAGGCTTTCTATGCACTGTATGTGTACTATGGCAGAGAAGAGGAAGACTGAATTTCAGTGTGCGGTGTTTTAGAAGCGTACTCACCAGACGGACTCTCTTGAGACGTTCCTCCAGTTTCTCCTGTGCCTCACGCTCTCTCAGTACCGCCTCCAACCGGTTGATCAGCTCGGCCGCAAACTTCTCTGGCTCCACGTGGATATCCTTTGGCATCCGGTTTGTGCGCTGCAGAGAAAAAGGCCAGTCAGAACCGAAGGGTAAATCATCAACAACTGATGTTCATTGTTAAAAAAACGAAATGCTGGTCATAGCTGGCAGAGGCTTTTGAGAACAGAAAGAGAGGCAGGAACATGACAAGGAATAAACTTAGTTAGAAAAGAAGCACACAAACCTAGACTTGTGTAGCTGGCACAATGCATGTAATAACAGTGCCCTACTTTGATAATCTCAGTTCAAGGTCGAGCTTGGAGAGGTCAAAACAACAGAGAGCTGAGCTATGTACTTAAATGCAGCGAGACTGTGTCAAGACAGCTGATCCAACTCTGTGCTACATCATTTTGAGACCATATATTTTAACTTCCACACAGCAAAGTGAAAGACATCATATCATAGAAAGCCCACTGATGCTGACCAGCAGACAACCACAATCACTCTTGATCAGAGAAGATTATATAGCACAAGAGAGTGGTAAATTTAGATCAAAGGCCTACATTGTACTATTTTCTGGTTTCATACCAGTGGGACTCCAAACAACACGTCCTGGAAATGTATTATTCCAGAAATCTGGAATAGAAGGATAGGGGGAGGAGGGAGCGGGATGAATCAACAAGTCTCAGGCAGCCCCTGGCCAGCATCCAGCAAAACCTTACAGGAGCCCTTAAAATTTTGATTACAGGGTCAAATCGGATCTGGACTCTCCATTTCAGCTCTTTTTGTTCTGAGTCTCGGCTCACTTTAGATTCATCAGTCTCCTCCCCAGCCCATATGGCTACGTGCCCAGTGAAGCAGCAGTATCTGTCAAGCCTTGACAAGATGTTGTGGCTACCGACTGTGCTTCAGTGCTGCAGACCACCCTTCAAGAATAAAAGCTTTTTTTTTTCTTTCTTTCACTCTTTGAGACAAAGCATGGTAAATCACCAGAAGAATGGAATGTACTAGCCTCAGAGCAAAAGATAATATACTATCCTTAATGTTATGATTAGAGTTTGACAACTGGATGTGCTCTTAAAACTGAATTACCGAACCAAGTATTGTTACTGTAATAACAACATATACGCGTAATATCTATGTTTATATTCTTTGGTGTGAAAAATTCCAGAGCTACACTGTATCATAGCAAGTCCTTGACTGTAACAGTGAAGTCTTATTTTCAGAACAAGGTAACCTTAAATAACAAAAGTAGGGTCATATTGAAATAACATGCTATCTGCATTCACAAGAGTACATGCTAAGAGTACGACCCCAAGTAATGCATGTTAATGTGCATGAAAGAAAATGCTACCACTGCCGCAACAGAGAAATACAATCACTCTGAACGCACAATATACAGAAGAAAAATATACAAATATTTCACTTGTTCATGAACATTTGTGTTTAAGCGCAAGCAAGGCCATCCTTTTCAAACTCAGCACTCCTGATTAAATTAGTCCATGCTTAATTAAAGAGATCAGGTCTAAGTTTTGTTGCCGTTATTCTGGGAACGAGAGGTTTGCTCACAAAGTAAGGCCTGTTGTCTTGCTTTCCCCTGCATCTCCCTTAAAGAACTGCATCGAAATGTGCACAAAGAATGCCTTTTGAGACTCCCAGTGTATACATTTAGCATGTAATCCTGGGCTAGATATGCAACTTCTATTAAAATTCCTGACAGCTGCTTTAACTTAACGCATAACATTTGGCATTGCGGCCCATGGTTAATTTAAAGCAGTGCACCCATGTTTACTCCTCTGTTTTAAACTGAAAATGTACATCTCCCTGCTCTCCATTCTCTATATGTTGAGTGAAAGCCCCTGGTGAAGGGAAGCGCGGGTTTGCTCGGTTAAATTGGGCTCCATCTCAGAGGCTCCAATTATGCTGCAGTCAGTGCAGCGGGGAAGCCCAGCCATCAGAGAAGAGCCTTCACGTCTGCTGGGCATGGGCAGGCAGAGCTGAAGAGAGCATCAGGAACGCTTCAGACAGCACACGCACGCTTGTGCTCGTGTGTGTGCACGCACACGCATGCACACACACACACACACACACACACACACACACACACACACACACACACACACTCCATCAGCTATTCGCCAGCACATGATCAAAGGCCCCCCCAGCCACTGCTGTGCATCTTAAGAATGCACATTCATTTCAGGGGAGAGTGAAAGCGAAGAGGCAGGGAGAAGAGAGAGAGGAGAATGACAAGAAAAAAGAGCAGGAAAAAAAGACCACAGATGATAGACAGAGAGGTAGAGACATAAAAAAAGAGGAAAAAGGTGTTTGTGGGAAAGAGTGAGACAGTGGGGTAGGGAGGAAAAAAAGGCTGCAGTGTGAAGAGAGTCAACAAGGTACTGTTCAAAGCATACTTACAGGAATATGAGGTAGTGGCACTCGCCCATTAGCTTTGGCACTTTCGTGCATCTCACGTCGAGATTGTTTACGGTATCTATAAGGAGGGACACCATCTCTGATGGGAGAAAAATATACAAGAATGAACATTAATATATAAACATACAACACAAACAAGAAAAACATATAAAGGCAATGTATCTAATGTAACTCTGTCCACTATTTTATACACATCTGGCAATAGTGACTATCCCGCATAAAGCCCTTATAAATAATGTGCATAAAATAAACGACCTGGAAGAACACTGAGAGCAAATAAAAAACAGATGACCAAAGGGGCAACATTACCCACTCATCCTTCATGCATTTAAAGCCATGTGAAAGCAAAGCTACATTGTGTATGTCTATACATATTTTAATATATCACACTGTGATTAGAATGTCAGAGCTGCAGCACAAACAGGGCAGCTTCATTTATATTCAACAAGCGCACACAAAGCAGAATCAGAATGATTTTTTTCCTGTTGTTTCACAGACTGTGGGAGCACGCCTGTCTGAATCGCAAAGGCAGTAGCAGTGGTAGTTCAGGGTCCCTCTCTGCTGGGGCCCCAGGGAGGCTTTCATCCCCCTGGGGCTCCACCAGTCCTGCTGTGCCCACCCCCCTCCAGCAGGGGCTCACTGCTGATAATGGCCTCTAATCTAGCCCACTTCAGACACATGTTTTTGTCCTGCTGCACTGCCTTTCATGTTTCTTTTAACATGATTCCCCAGTGCCATCTCTGAACTTAGCACGCTCCCCATGTCTCTCTCAGTCTCTCCCCGACTGCTTTTCCCTGGGCCACGGTGTCCTTATTCACCTCCCTAAAAGGAAATGCACTTCCTGCAGAGAAGGAAGAAAGAGGAGCCTTTGCACTAAATGATAGCATGTGTTCAACAGTGAGGCCTCGTAAATGCAAGAATAGGCCAAGTGCTACAGACAAGTTGGTCGATAAATGTTCAAAATGGTAAATATTTAAGTTACAGAAGACAGAAAGGAATATTCTAATATGACTTTTCTTCCTACCCCTTACAGACTGTAATACAAATGCCCCAAAGTTTGTTAATATAATTTCATGTGGTCAATATCCTTCTGGAGCTGTGAAATGGAGAGAACAAATGTAATTACTGCTTACTACCAAATGCATGCTTTCATGTGACGCAAAGGGCTTCATTTTCAAGGTCTTATTTAGTTTCAATATTTCATTTCCTGTCCTGCCAGGAATCTGCTATGTCACATACAATGTGGGGGCTGGTCCCTTTGAGTTTGGGGCAAGTTAATTTGAGAGGAAACAAAAGTCAATGCCTTAAAATTACAGTCTTCAGGCCCTGGGTACAGCCCAATCGGAGGCTCTATAATTAGCATAAGTAATGACATTTCGAGGCTTTTGGTAGGGTGGGTAATGAGCAGATGGGCCGCCTCAGAGGAGGGACAATTTGTTCCTGGTCCCACAGCAGTGCAGGGGGAGGCGCCTCCCATCCATGTGCAAGAGATGCTGCTCAGAGATCAGCTGTCAAACGCAGCTGCCACCCCAAGCTTCAAACGTTTTGAAGAGGAAACGTTGTGCTATGATGAGAGGTTATAGTGCTCCTTGTTTTTTGTTAATACATTTATGGCTCTGCAAAACTGCTGGCAAAGATGCTTTGAGGGCAAGAGAAGTCCAGCTGATTTGACTAGCGAAACAAGTTAATTTCCAACTTAATGATAACGCAGAGATTACACAAGGTTGTCAATCCTGTGAACTGTGCCAAATCTCGCAAACGCGTATGCACAAGGATGACTACATGCTCACTCAAACCAGTGGGGTGGGTGTGTGAGAGTACATGTCTGCAAATGTACGTACACACTGCTGTCCGTCAGGGAGAGGGTGTCAGCATCACTGGACATGCTCTGCTGCTCACTGTCATTGGCACTGGTGGCGGGGGCCAGGGCATAGCCGGTGTTGACGTAGTATGGGTTGAATTGCTCCCTCCACTGCGCATGCCTACAGACAAGACAATAGAAGAACAGGTCTGAATTTCACCATTTAACAATTATTCACAGTAACAAAGAAATTAAAAATGAAATCAATATTTGCCCTTGTGAATAATGCTGGAGTGTAATTAGATCAGCTTCAATCTTTACACCTGACATAATCCACTACAACAGGACCAATTATTTTCAGTCAGAAGGCATTAAGCTGTACTACACTGTGTTACACTGGACTCTGCGGTTTCATTTTTGCTTTTTTATTTATATATATATATTTTTTTAAGAAATAAAAAAAAAAATATTTCACATTTCTTAAAAAAAAAAATTAATAAAAAAAAATGCACACCTAGATTGCTAATCATTTATTGATTTAATAACAGAAACCAGTAACGGGTGCTGATATGTTGCTAATTCACAACATTTAACTAGGACTTAAGGAAGAATATGCAGTTCATCAAAAGAAAATGCAGAAAAAGATAACCTAAAATTGAAAAGGTCTGAATATTGCAGGTGTACTACTAAATATTTTGATTGCTTGAATCTGTCAGAAACACAAACACAACATGACAAATGTGTGTAATCTAGGATTCATACTTGAAGTGGGGTCAGGTATTTGAAACAAAATGAAAACAAACCTACTTCCATATTTATGGCCATCTCTATGAGTGAAGTGTCCCCTTGACAAGTGCTGCAGTGTAAGTGTTACTAATTAGTTTTTTTTTTTACTTGCTGAGAAGGCAAACCAGTGAATGAAGATTGGCAACTTTAGTTCATATAAACCTTGTTTCATGTGGTACACCTTTACAAATAGTCAAAGATCATACAAAACAATACTGCAACAAGTTTCCATGCACCACATTACTTTCAACACTGATAGGGACTAGTGTTAAGAGCGGTGCTATTCAATCAGGCCCTGGAAGGCTGTTGTGCAGCAGTGTTTTAATTCCTATAACACCCACCAAACCCACAAATCAACAGAAGGATTTAATACCTCTGTATTAGTGTTTAAATTCTGTACTGTTGTCAATTTGATACAGCCTATATGCTACAGAATAAAACTTTTCATACTACAAAGCATAGGCTAACATAAGTAATGGGTCATTCAAGTAAACATATTTTAGTAGTTTAAGACCAAAGCTGTCCAGTGTTGCAGTGCAAGATTTTCTGACCTTTCAAAGATCCAATAATCACAGCAGTTAGGCTACTATGAAAGCAGTGAAACACAGGCCCAGAGTAATGTCAATAATGAGGCCACCCATGCAATAAAATCAGACTTCAAGAGATTTTAAAACATTATCTTAAGAAAATAATGAAACTTGAAATGAAAACCAAATGGCAAACATCAGCAGTTTCATATTCAGAAATATGTTTTTTGGGTTTAGCAAAATAATGTGCTTAATACCGTTATCTAGCCCCTAATGATATTGCTCATATAACTGATGTCTAACAGTGAAACCTCCTGTCTTCAGGTGGCTCAGCATGGAATGTCCCAGGTCTTTTGGCTCCCCATCTTTTATTGATCTGTGATGCGAGACCACGTCTCCATCGCAGTGCAGCATGCCATGTGAACTACAGACATTACATTGAAGGAATTTGTTATGAGCTGTGTCCTAAGGCTGAGGGAGAGAGAGAGAGAGAGGGAGAAAAAAGTAGACCAGGGTTTACTGCAGCCTCCAGTGATTATTCCCAGCTTTCAGCCCATCCTCAGCCTTCTAATGATTCGAGCAGCAGGCATGTCAATATTCACAGTATCACAGAGAGCCAAGAGCCTGAGGAGAGACGCTCCCCTGCCTTCCTCACTATCACTCCACTTGCCACTCCATTTGATTCCTCACCAAACAGTGGCTCATAAAAACACAGACAAGGGGGCACTAGGAGGCTCTGTATTATTACTGTACGTCTACACAAAATCAATTATTTTCTTTTCTATAATTACCGCAATAGTAGTCCACAATTATGGAAGGGCAACAAGATGATTTAATGTATTCTGATAAAGTAAACCACAATACATGCTTTTGTAAGCATACTGTCAGTTGTGTGAATATAATCCATTTTTAAATAATGCTAACAAAACCATGTATCATTAAAAACAGTACATAATTAGCATTGTTTATTTGGATGTACTGTACAGTTCATTAGAGCAGTATGAAAAAAGAAACAATACTCGCAGTTTGGTCATTTTTAAATGTGGCACCACATGCATTGTGTTTGAACCAGCTCAACAAACCAAAATATGAGTTAATACTGCTACATTATGGTTGAACTGACTTCCTCTGCACCTCATCTCATCACTGCTTAAAAAAATGACAGACCACCACCACCAAGCACCACATTGAGCTTGGGAGAAAAGCTTGAAGTGCATTTTAGAGAACCCATTACGCAGATACAGGCTGCATTCCTGTTCCAATAATTTGTTCAACTCCTCACACTGAGAGAATAATTACCATCTCTTTGTCATCCCATTTTACATCTGACTGCTGGCATCTCCAGAGCTCACACTGATTGATTTATCAAAGACTTGACTCTGTGGACTACAGCACAGGTAAAACCACGATGCCGGCTTTCAGGTCACTCATTACATTACCTCAAAAGGCCGACAATTATTGCACGGGCCAAGTAATATCAAACGAAGCACATACAAAGGCTGAGTCTAGCTACAGATAGTTGAGGACTATACACTGAGCACACAAGCTCATAGCTGTACCTTACTGAGCTTTGCCTTATAACAGCACTAAAGGCCCAAATAACAATATGCAATCTGAAATGTTAAATATACTTATAATCTGACCCATTTTTTCCTTAAGTATCAATTGTTACATCAACAGTCTCTGCACATAATTGAGTTTTGTCTTTTACTTTTAATTTTCAATGAAATGTTTTCGCAATCTACATTTTCCAGGACAGATTCTGACACTATTTTCTAAACAGACTTCAAAATGTATTCCCCAGCTCAATTCTTAATAAATTTATGAAAATGCAGTGAAAAATGTTTAATCTCATATCAAAAACTGACCAGACACCAAAAGAAAATCACAATCAGATCTTCACAAACAAATCCATTAACCTGCATCATCAACATGTGTTCAGAAACTATATATATTATTACTTATTTTCAGCTTGAAATACTTAATGTATTTATTCAGCCTGTGTATGCGCCTTCATCCGATCCGGCCTATTTAGTGGATAATAACAGACATATGACTACTGCAACATTTAGATGCACAAAAAGCCTGAAGGGTGATCCTAAAAGGCTATTTAAAAATGAACGTGGTATCTTTTTGTAATTCCAGCCAAATACTTCACGTAATGAAATAATCATCTGAAAACAACCTCAAAAATACATTGCTCACTAATTAAAAACGCATAAAGTCCAGAGGCCATGGAAGACACATTCAGCTGGGTGGAGTGTGTTTCTGTGGTTTAAGAATATCAAAGTCTCTCATTTTGTCACGTTATGGCTTGTTAAAAGCAGTGCCCCACAACAACCTTCGAAAACTAAAAGGATCCAGTTGCCAACTGTAACCAGCTGGGAGAATACATAAGGAAAAAGTTACTGTGACAAACTTTTTCAAGAGAAAGAGAGAAGGGGAAACAATTTCATGTCTCTACCTCTTTTTTTCCTTTTTTTTTTTTTTTTGCTGCAGTCCTTGGAGCATTTCACATCTTTGTACTTCCAAAGCTGAAGTTCTATAGGCCTGAGCTTTTGGGCAGAACAAGGTTACTGCATCCTCTCAACCCATGTCAAGGTTTGTCTCAGACAGCTGAGACAAAACTGGGTCAACTTCTAGGTAGAGAATGAAGCAATTTTCAATATGGCGGAGGACAGCCAACAGAGAACGTAGTGCAGCAGAGCACTTCAGAAGACCAAAACACAATGTGTTCCTGAGCATTTTACAGGGGCTAAATCAGGCTGTGCAAATCCCTCCTCCAGCTCACCATGCCTGCTTAGTGTTTAAGCTCTCACTTGGGTAAAAAAAATTACACAGCATGAACTGAAAAATCAGAAATGTGTTTTTTGTTGTTGTTTTATTCAGTCAGGATGGATGGGTAACTTGCCGATATTTGCTTTTAAATCAGTGGTAGAAAGCTTTGTAATCCTTTGCATAGCCTTTTTTAAAATCCCACATATATAGCTTTCTATTGCATTGGGACAAGGATTAGAGTCTTAAGTAGTCACATCTCTAAATCCCATTTTGCTCATATGGAGGGACACAAGGCAGTGATGAACCAAATGATTTGTTGCAAATTTTGCAGCTTAGCTTAAAATCACTGCGCTACAATCTGTAGATTAAATGATGTGAGGTACATGACACTCAGGACAATAATGTACACGTGTATAAAAGCACAATATGATACCGCAACTCAAGGTCAGTAATACCTCTGACACACCCAGAGCAATATGAAATGTAAGTGCATGCAATGCAACACCACACATATCTGGACATTTGGACATTACGTACATCTATACTCATACACTATGAACATATACTAAGATTTTCAGGGAAAGGAAGGACAAAAACATGCATCACTGTATTAACATGCTTTTACTTCTCTTGATATAGCAAAGATTTTAATTTTGCTTCTTCAACCGCTGCCAAGTGTTAAACTAGGTTTCTCTATTCTGTACTTTGCAAAGGGAATTTGTGTCAATCTATTCTACAGGAAACCTTTCTTCTAGAATAACAGCCTGCCATTCATAAGACACCTGGGCAGAGAACACAAAGAGCACCCGCCTGTACCCGCTCACAGCAGGTAGTGGCACCACCACTGTGACCTAGTCAGTGCCTGGGTTCCAGAGTTACAGGTAACCTGCTTGGGCTTAGAGCTTTGTGCCTACACTGAACACCTCACATCTCCTCAGGAGGGCTGTACTAACACTCAGACTGACTTTTCACCTGCTTCTTCAGGCACAGTCTGCAGTGGTGAGGAAGGAGATGGAGTGAGGGGTATGTATAGGGCTCAAGGATGTGGCTTACATCCATCTGGTTATCTATATATATTTATGTGTATATACACACAAAGTAAAGACTGGCCTGCATCATTCTGAAACAAATGTGTGTGTTATTGTACTGTATTGTATTAATACCTTGATACATCCAACACCCAAATGACATCTATGACTGGTCAGGAAACTATTCTGCAGCCACCCAAAAAAAGAGGGAAGATTCTCAAAGTAAGGTTTTACCTGTACTCCCGACTGTCATTGTATCTTTTGCTGTTGGCCACACGTTGCGATGCAGTCTCCAACAGAAGCTTTTGTGTCAGCCGATTGCTGGGCGTGGGATCACTTTCAGGGTGCTCCTCTGACTCTTGCTCACATCTCCACTCCTCGTCTTCATTCAGTGTGGGCAAGTAGCCTGGAAGAACTTTTCCATTCCCAGACACAGAGCTCTGATCACTGTAGAGCTTAGGGCTCTCTCCACCTGTCCTGGTATATTCCAAATAAATGTCAGATTTGAGAAACAAAGGGTAGGTGTTCTCTTCCATCATGGTTTGAATTTCAGTCTGGGCCTGGTCAAACATGGCGGGGTCGATGTGCAGCTTCATAACACAGTCCTTGATGAAGCTTTTTGTGGCTGGTTTGATCTGTCGTGACACAATCCCATTGTTATCCAGGATGTATTTTTTGTAGATGGCTTTTGCCAGTTTCAACTTTTTCTCCTCATTGCCATCGCTGGTCTCAAGTTTGCGGAAGCCACTGCACGCAAACCAGAAGTCCAGCATGTCAGCACAATCCTCCTGCTTGAGAAATGTGCGAAACAAGTGGATGCCATCTTGGTCATCCAGCAGCGAGTGTAGCGACTCAGCCCACTTCAGGTAGGGTGGTGTGGGTGAGGCACTGCCCTCGGGCTCATAGCCCAGGTCCAGGTCTGGCCTTCTAGGTGTGGCTGTGGAGGCCTCGCTCTTGAGGCTTTCACTCTTGATGGAGTAGAAACCCAGGCCATACTGCCGCCCATCACTGGACACCAGCTCACCCTCCTCCCCTGGCACAGGAGGTCTGGGGGCATCCTCAGTGAAGCTGCCCCCGAGGTCCACCAGGTAAGCCCCCTTCTCGTTCACACTCATCCTCACAGTGTCCATGCACCCAATCCCAGCAGAGCCAACTCAGCAAAACAATTAGATCCAGACTGCTTCTAATGCCACTGTAAAATAATTCCTCCTAAACAGGAACAGAAATAAATACAATAAGAAAAACCTTCAAGGGACCATAAAAATTACTTTCTTTTACAGAAGTGTACTAAAAATCAGAATAACACCATCATATCAGCTTGTCTGTTAAAATATTGATGTGATATTTAAAATAAGTGCTTGTTTAACCACACAAAAATAATATATGGATAAGCACGAAGATTTCAAGAATTAAAAATTGGTAGTTTAATAACATTTTAAATCTATGAACTATGAAATTAATCAATGTTAAAAAAAAAAACTTTTACTCCATGCTTACAAAATTGCAATGCCTCTTTTTTTGATTTTATGTTTTATGTTTAGGTTTTATGATAGTAAATGGCAGATTATCTTCTTGGCTGTTAACAGACACCAGAACATACATACGTATAAGCACTCATACCAATAAAAATAGTAACTTTTAAATGTTAAAGCATATTTCATTTAAAGAATAGGATAACGTTTGTGTTCTCCAGACAACCTGTAATGTGTTGCAAAACTCTCATTTGACTGATTGAACCCTGTTGAATTAGTCATGTCCTTGGATGATAACGTTACTTGGGTTTAAAACTCTTCAGTACTTCCAGTTAATGTGCATCTCTAATCTGAAGGAGGAGTTGCTAACATTAACACTTATCTGCCTTCCAGAGACAGTTAGCTAGTCATCCTGCTCTTGTGATGATATTGATCCTAGAGCTACAAGTTACTTTCCAACTTCAAAACTATCTGTAATTAATGTTTTATATAACTGTTATACGGTACAAAACTTCCAGACATACTTCAAGAGAATGGTGGTCGTTTTTGTAATAAGTTAGCCGATCTTTCGTAGCTGCCAAATAAGGGTGACTGTATTATTGTTTATCGTCTAGGACTGAATGTAAAGTATAGGTTAGGTGACTTCGTTTGTGCAGTACGAACCTCTTTTGAGCAGCTTGCTAAAGTAGCTAGGATAGCTAAGTTAGCCAGGAACAAAACAAGCTAGCCAGCGAGCCTTCATCTTCAGTTAGCAAACACAATTCCTGGAGAACATTTCCGTTGACGGTACTGAAGGGTACACTAGCTAACGGCACGGCTAACCGGTTACGTGCACGGCTAAATGAAAAGGGCGAGCTAGCAGGCTAGCCGGCTAACTCCCGTGCACGCGCAGAGAACTAACGTTAGGGCAGCCAGCGCTCGAGCGCGTACTAGCACAGACTGCTAATCGAGCTAACTAGCTGGCTAGCTTGTTAACTTGATATGACAAGATCCACTCTGATCCAAATGTGACGAGAACACGTTGTCAGTACGTTTCCTCAACGTGCACAATAAACGCCAAAGGTCCAAACAAGTGCCACATAAGAGGCAGTGCAGTTTTGGAAAGACTCCGCGACTTTGTTGTTTCTTTTTTTCCCTTCTTCCTGACGACATTACAACACCCCCTTCACTGCCCTCCCCGCTGCTTTGAAGTGAGCCCCACATTCATTGCATTCATGTCTTGGCCTCTGAGTCTCAGCAGCACTAACGGATGGGGGAGGGGAAAGTAGAAACAAACTCCATACACACACACACACACACACACACACAGCCAGGCCCTTCCGCAGTCGAGCGACTCGTAGGCAACTTTACAACATTTATTTCAGACGTAATCAGACAGATTAAAGCCGTGCTCGAGTGTCTGAGCTCACCAGCGGACGGTAAAGCACCGCCGAGTCAACCAGCACGGACCTCCAACAGGATTCAAACACACGCAAAGCTAATGGCACATTTCATCTCTCGCTACCGCAAATTCCCCGAGCCAGGAGGAGAGGAGGAGAAACTCCGCACTGTACCTGTGAGAACACACTCTCCGTCTGCGAGTGCATCGGGAAGAGCGCCGCACACAGCCTCGCACGAACCGGGTCATAGATGCGAATCTCAGACTTTAAAAATAACAAAGAAAACAGTCCGTTCTCCACCTTTCCATGGCAGTCTCTCACTCCTGAGCCTCAGTCTGTGTGTGTGTGTAAGCAAGTGAGAAGAGAACAAGCGATGTGTAGCGCCGCGCGCGTTCAGAAATCACACTGCCGCCTGGAGAAAAAAGCAAGCGAGTGTGGGCTTTGAATTCAGGGCTGCCTCAAAACCCTCTAAAACATCTTTAATCGATACTGTAATAAACAGACGACGTGACTCTAGTGTCAATTGGCCGCTGTTACCAGCCTTTGGTGTAGACATGTGGTCAGATGTTCAGATGTTTATGTGGAATTTCCACTCCTGTAAATCATACCGGCTGATAAGGGACACAAACACAACAGGCTAAACCACTGCAGGAGTGGACCATGTTTACACATTACTGTACCTTTAGCCTTCACTCTTAAACAAAGATAGTTCTTCAGGAAAGAAAATGGTTCTATATAGAAACACTCAAAGAACCCTTTGCATGGTTAAAGGCTTTTCAGATTGATTCCTCATCAGGTGTTGTACATGTTTTTATACAGAACCTTTTCAAAAAGGGTTAAGTTTGTAATAACAGAAGAACCCTTTTGGAAAAGGTTCTGTATAAAAGCATGTACAACACATTTCTCATCAATCTAAAGAACCCTTAACCATGCAAAGAACAATTTGATTGTTCATGTTTCTACTAAAGAACCATTTTCTTTACTGAAGAACCATTTATTTATAAAGGTGCTCTTTCAATCTGTGTATCCCTCCACCTGTCTATCAACTTCAAACTTGGTTTAAAACCACAGGAACAAAATCCGCCATTCCTTTCACCCGAGTGAATAACCACACACACTTTAAACTAACCACACCTACTTTATATTGACATATTATTAACTATTATTACAGTTTTATTAAAAAAATATGAAATAATAATAATAATAATAATTTATTATTATTATTATTATTATTATTATTATTATTAAAGCTCAGTTCCACATATCAGTCCTCTAGTGTGGTTTAATGTAAAAATGGGCATTGTAGAGAAACCCGATTTTTTTACAGTGCTGCTGATATGAGCTTCATGGGTTTACAGTCATTTCTTTCTGGACCAAAACAATCAGTGCTGAACCTACAAATGAGGCAGGCTTCTGAGACACTAAATACTTCAGGTGTCAGGTTCTTACCACCGTTCTTACAATCCTGACTCTGCAAGTTTTCAATCTTTCAATCAACAATCTTTTTGACTGAAAAACAAAAAAACCCCATTAAAACAAACGTAAGTTCTTTACGTCATCAGTGGTGATTAGAGACTAAAGAGAACTTGAAGTGCCAGTTAAAATGTGTCATCAGGTTATTAAATAAGTAAGTAGGTGTTATCCATGAAATATTTACAAATGTACAAATGAAGAAGGCCACTTGTGGTGTGTGTGTGGGCTATACAGTATTTAAAGACCAATGTATCATTTAGTGGCTTTAGAGAACAAGAATTTCTGAGCAAGATCTGAACCTGCAGAAGTTATGACTCAACACCTGGATATAATCAACCTTCTGCCTTTATAGTAAAAAGATCAAAGAGCCATGGAATGCAGGGTGTCATTCCTTCACTTTATGACTTTATTAGATTAGCTCATTTGAAAAGCACAAACTGTGGAGTGGAACATTTCTTAATGATTAGTCTCCATGTCCAGGCCTTAGCCAAATCCACTCCAACACTAAAATGGAATCATCCAGCCACTGGCATTGGCTGTCCAATAATTGTGACTGAAACAGCCAAATGCAAAAACGTTCCTAAACACATCTCCAACACTCATTTTGCTTCACTGCATCAAAACATTTGTAGTTCTGGTAGCCAGCAAACAACAAGGAATGCCACTGTCTTTTCATAAACACTGCACATCTGCATACACCAAACTGCATAAGCTTAAAAATATATTTTAAATATGTTTAAACCTCAAAACAGAGCTCATAACGTTTCTATTCTCTCCTGTCTTCTGGTAGTGATAGAGTTAAAAATGGGGTAACTGACATGGAAATGCGATTCTTTGAAGATTTATCCACACCACAGATCATACTCATCAATAATTCAGCTCTCTCAAAAAAGAGCTCAGCAGGGGTCTGATAAATCCCAATATTCCATGCTATGCACAAACTTTTTTGTCACAGAACTCAGCTTATTTTTCAAGCACACTATCGTCATTGCCTTCACATTACAGTCTTTTTCAATTAGGTACTTCTACTGAGAACAAACTCTGCAACTTAAAGAGTATCTAAACTTTACCCATTAGCGAGAGTGTGGAGTCTAATGTCAACATCAAAGCCAGTACTTTTGTGCCATCATTTCGTGCAATCCAGCAACCATCAAAAGCTACATCTTAAAGTTTTTCATTTAAAATAAGCTCACCTGGGGGAAGTTGATGGATCTGTCTTGTGTTGGCAGGCACCCCCCAACTGGCCATCCACTAGCAGCAGATACCATCTCCAGACCATTAATGAGATCAAGTGCCAGTAAAGACTGCATCCTCTGCTTTACCAGAGTTAGAAAGTTGACTGTCCGCTGTGAATCTTGCCATTTCTTCTTGTGTATTATATCCATTCGTATCTGAAACACAGATATGAAAATGCCTTGATTTCTAGAAAGAAATCATGTTTAATACATATAGAATATAAACCACATATGCAGTTAAGTAAAACTTGAGTGAACACTGTAATTGCCTTTCACTCTTTGTATTACAAATATACACAGTCATACCAGATTTTGACCATCTACTTATCGGTGGCATTAGTGTGGCATGGACTGTATTAGCTGACAGAAAGTATCTGGAGGAACTCACGCCCATTCCAACTGCAGCAGAGCACTCAGGTCCTGCAGATTGTGTGCTCATGGGTCAGCACAGCAAACGTGGTGATCCAAGTGCTCCCAGATGTGATCCACAGGGTTGAGATAGGGCGAGTTAGCAGGCCAGGGAAGAACACTTAAGTCACTGTTCTGAAACTACTCATACACAACCCCTGCACAATGATGTCAGACGTTATCCTGTTCATTAGGTACCATTACAATTGGGGAAGAACATCAACATGTATGGGTGTACATGATCAGCTGGGATTGTACCTATTGGCATTCAGAGACTCGTGCAGTGGTCCAAGATCATGCCAGGAAAACTTCCCCATGTACACTGCCACCACCACCCTTTTGTAGGTGGTTCTCATGTGTTTGGGACCACATATGCCACCATCTGCCCACTTTATGCAGAATGAACCTGGATTTAACCAAGAAGGAAATATTTCCAATTGCGGTACTCTTGTGCAAATTGGAGATGATGTTGATGATGAACTTTGGTTAACTTTTGCACTTTAATCATGTGTCTGCTCAATGGTGATCCCAAACACTTTCCTTGATGCTCCTGTGGTCACCAGGTTACTCCTGTGGTCACCAGGTTAACTGGTCCACTATGGCACGTCGATTGCTCTGCACCAATAGCTGGAGTCATTGTTTCCCTCCAACATCAATGGCCTATGGGGCACCACTGTTATCCTGCTGGGAAGCACTCAATACATGACAAGTCCATTCTCAGTACATCTTCACTAGAGTGGCAGAACATCCCACAGAGTTAGCAGTTTCTGAGATGCTACCACTCTTTGTCCAGCAGGCTTGTATCATGCCCTTTCTGTCATGTCACACGCCGTCATCGCTTCGCAATGGTAGGTTGCACAGACGAGTCACTTCTCTCCAATGCCATCTGTCTCTGGTTGCATGTAGCAGGCTAGCACCTGATAATCCAGTCCATGTCTTGATGTTATCCATCCAGGTTATTCTTGGTTATTCAATGCCCTTTCTGACATTGGTCAAATCATGTCCTTTACCCATAACAATCATTTTGCACTCTGCTACAACTGACTGGAATGCTTGCTTATTTATACATGCAGTAAAACCTGTTATGTGGCATCTGTAGTGTCCCAGGTCAAGTTCGTTCCAAACCAGGGGTGGTCATCATATTCTGATTTGACTGTGTATATTTAGGTTTACAACCTTGTTTCCAAAAAGAGTTCTAAATAAAAATGGACTGCAAGCATGTACAAACATTTAAACTACATATATATAATTTAAACAAAAACAAAAGACATTAAAAGAGTGAAACAGAAAGGATCTACTTATTATTTTTTGAATGGGAATATATGCTCATTTGTGAATCTAGCATCAGCAACACATCTCAAGAAAGTTGGGACAATTCAAAGAAAGACTGGTAACATCATCTCACAACTAATTGGGTTAACTGGCAACATGTCTGTAACATGACTGGTTATAAAGAGAGTTTTGGATGGCCGTGATCTTCAGGCCTTCAGACAGCACTGCATTAAAAACAGACATGAACAGTAATGGATACCAGAACTGCTTAGGAGCCCTTCCATAAACCATTCTCTGTGAACAGTTCATTGCTGCATCCACAAATGCAAGTTGAAACTCTCCCATGCAAAGAAAGAACCATTAACCTGATCCAAAAGTTCCACCACCTTCTCTGGTCTCAAGCTCTTTTACGATGGACTGAGGTGAAGTAGAAAACTGTCCTGTGGTTGGACAAACCAAAAATGTGAAATTCTTTTTGGAAATCACAGAAGATACATCCTCTGGGCTAAATACAGAGGGCCTACCGTATATCAGACACGTCCAACTCCAGTCCTGGAGGGCTGGATTCCTGCACAGTTTGGTGACTGCCCTGCTCTGACACTACAGTTAAACATGCGCATTACCTGCTGAGCTGAATCAGGTGTGTTTGATCAGGAAGATCACAAAACTGCAGGAATCCGGCCCTTGAGGAGTGGGTTTGAACACCCCTGCCCTATATAGTTTGTTATCAGCACACAGTTCAAAAGCCAGCTTGTGTGATGTATGGAGGTGCATTAGTGTACATGGCATAAGTGACTTGCACCTCTGTGAAAACACCATTAGTATTGCATGATATATAGACATGTTTTACAGTCACATATTCTGCCATCCAGATGATGTCTTGTTGTCTATTTCAATAAGACAATGCCTAACCACTTTATGCACATTTTATATCAGCATGGCTCTGCCTGCCATCCTGACCTATCACTCACTGAAAACGTTTTGCACATTATGAAATTAAAAATACAACAAAGGTGACCCTTAACTGTTGAGCAGGTGAAATCTTCTTGCAAGTAAGAATGCAAAAATCCCTGTGGATTTCACTTTCAAAACTACAGCAGTTGGTCAGACTGTTGTTAAAATTTGGGGTGATTTGGGCCCCCGAGTGGCTCAGCGGTTCGAATCATGATCATGCTGCTTGCCATCGACAGCCGGGGGCCTCAAGAGAGCATAATTGGTGGGTAAGATGGCGCAGTCTCCCTAGCACTTTAAACAATGTCAACTGACTCGGTTGTCTGCCAGGCAATACATCAGAAATGGAGATTTGCACTTTCCTCCAAGCCCAGTAGTGATGTATCGCCAGCAGTTTGGGAAAAAAGGGGCTTGACGTCACTGGTGTTGGAGGAAGCCTGTGCTCATCTGACCCCTCCCAAGAGAGTCAGGGACATTGCAAGTGATAGTGATAGGGAGAGTTGATCAAACAGGTGGGTTAATTGGCCACTAAAATACATTGGGGGAAAAAATCAGGTAAAAATAAAAAAAAATTGGGGTGATTTAACAAAGTGAAAATAAATCCCTATTCTAAATTTTTAAAGAACATTACAGGTATCAGTTTCAAAATGGGCATATAGTTTAAAAATAAATAAAAATCACTTCTCAGTTCCAAATTCGAATACATTGTCTTTGTACCATTTTGAATTAAATGTAGGGTTTAAACATTTACACATTATTGCATTCTACTTTTGCATTTTGGAGTGTCCCAGCTTTTTCGGAAACAAGGTTGTAACATGGAAAACTGCTTTGCTTCTCTGCACTGTTTATGAGTCATGGTTTATAATAATCACATAATCTCTTCCTTTATTTTATAATATCTAGCCTCTCTTATAAACTGCTATAAACCACAGTGCAACAGTTTAATATTTACCTTGTGGTTACAGTTAATTAAAAGTCATTCATTGTTTGAAAGTTTGAAAAAGAAGAGAGGGAAAAGAGAGGAAATTGAACATTTCCCCTATTTGAAGCATGTGTAGGGTGATTCCTAGGCAGTTCAGGTAGTTTTTGTATCAATTGCTTGAATACATTTTTAAAACTTAATTCAAATAAAGTCACATTTCCCATCCCACAGAACTCAACTCAGAACAACATCTATATTACACACACTGTACACACACACCTCTGCTGATGCACACAGAAATGTTCTGCGTAATGACTTCATCCACATTCATGGAAAGGTATTCATATATAAAACAACTAGCTGTTTTAACTGTCTTTTACACGCCTGAAAAATATAAATGTATTCATATGCTGTGTCTGAGGAAGCTTTCTACATGCTAAGCTGCAAAGATCCTGGCAAATTCCTTTTTTAAAAAGTTTTTTCCATCACCAATAATCCAAAACTACAAGTATGTAGAAGAGAATATATCAATTCATGTCAGGAAAACAGTGACCATCGTGAAGAAATGTCTTTAAAAATGATTGTTTTGAGGAATGGGGTGGCTTGGTGGTTAGCATGCTCGCCTCTCAGCACTGAGCTTTTGGGTTTGAGTCCTTATCTGGGTGGAGTTTCCGTCTTCTCCCTGTGTCTGTGTGGGTTTTCTCCAGTTTCCTCCCACAGTCCATAAACATAGAGGTCAGGTGGATTGGGTACTCTACTCTGGGTTTGTCCGTGTGTGTGTGTGTGTGTGTGTGTGTGCACCCAACAATGAACTGCCACCCTGTCCTGGGCTTAGTTGGAATAGTGTACTGCCCTACCCTGCGTTCGGTGAGGGGGGAGCGCTAACCACAACCCTGATAAGGATTAAGCGGGTGTGATAATGGATGGATGGATGGATGTTTTAAGGAAATGGCTGTGTATTACAAAATATTATACATACATGTATATACATATATACATACTTCACATGTAATTTTATCTGATTATAATTCATTTTACATGATAATCATAATAAAACTAAAACTAAAACAAATTGCATTACATGTATTGATATAAAAATAAATATTCAGAATGTTAAAAAATGTGAACTTCCCTTTGAGTGATTTGAGAGAAATAAGCCAGAATCCTGTTTGTGGACTTCAGCTATATGGTGGAAGTATTACAGCAGAGAAAAATTGAGAATTATGATAGGTAAAACGTAAGTGCAAGTGTTTGTGTTAATATACCGAGCTAAGAGGAAGATCTTGTGAAAAATCTGATCTGAATGATTGCACCAGGAATCAGGAAGGGGAATAGCCATTTTACAGCCAGTCAAGGTGTTTAGCAGAAGACTGAAAGTGTCAAGTTTAGAAAAGTTCAATGCAACATGAATCATCAACAGACTTGCTATTACTGTTTACTTTGGTTGTGGAACTGCTTTATGCAAGAGCAAGCAGAGTGTTTTCAAATACAGAGAAAAGTCAGCTTGAGAGTGAAAAAAGTGAATGAGCAAGATTACCACTGTTCCTTCTTACCAAGAATACCTTATGCTTCAAATATTCAAAGTGTGTTAAAGTGACAGTTGGATGAAAAATCTGTCATGCCATAAGCTTATGTAAATTACATTAGCCTTAAAGCACTAGTACAAAACTAAAACTCCAAACATCTTTTGGCATCAAGACACATCCAGTCCAAATGTTGCTTCTTTGGTTTAGAACTGGAGCAACAAGGCTAATAAACTCTAGAACTCAGAACGACTGTGTCCTAAACTATAAAAATGAACACTTAGAAGATGCCCGAAGAGCATGTGTGCTGATCCAGAATCAGTTTTGACAATGACTATCATAAATATAAAACTGATGTGAGATCAGTCATCTAAGTTAGTCACCTTTCTGTCCCCTTTGACTAGCATGTGACACCTGAATTAAGACTTGGATGTACTTGTAGCATTTTCTAAAGAAACGACTGCGCTATTTGGGTAACTATTAGAGGTATAATGATTCCAAAACATAGCAAAAGAGGTACGTTTTTACGTTACTACCATAGCAAATCTCAATTTTCATTTAACAATGAAACAGTAAACATTATTGTTATATTTAAAGTTAGGGGAAGATAGGTATTTTATAAATATTACACATTACACACATTTTATAATCTTACAAATCACTACGGCCCAATTATGATTAGATAATTACACCAGCAATTAAAGTTTGGATAGTTTAAATGAATTAAAGATTTAAAAGTATGAATCGAAATATTTCCTAAAATTAAAGGTCAGAACAAAATCATGGGGTCCCAGTGGTCTATAGTAATATTAGCCTCATGGCTTCAGTTCTAAACTAAAGAAGTAATATTTACCCTTCAAGCATGTCTTAGCTGATAAACAACATGTGAGGTGACTGGAAAATTGTATATATTTGATTTTTGGTCACTTGAAAAACAACTTTGTCTAGTGGTATACTTTTAGGTACACTCCCAAGTCCTCCTACCGAACCACCTCCAAAATGTTCTCTTTTACTATGGATAAGAAATGATGCATTATAAAGTATTTATAAAGTTTCATGGAAATAATGTGGTTATATAGAATGTGTTACACATTTTGGATGTGCATAATTAAGTATGTGTAATTATTCTAATTAATAATTATCATTATAATGTACGTCTCAAATAATGATACTGTTCAATAATGAGATACATCAAATATGTCAAAACCTAGAGTAGTAATTGTAAGCAAATAAAAGCAAATTTTGTATAGTTTGCAGAGTCTAAACACCTTCCACACAGTAAAGGGCATTCCATATATGGCCCACTGAATACCATAAGGTCTACTCGGCCAGCATTCAAATCAGATGGCATCAGCAGCTGCAAACTCAACCCTATCCTTGCCCTTCCTGAGGCCTGGCTTTGATCACTGGGCCCCCCACTGCGAGCCAACACATGGCCATGAGTGCATACTAACTCCGTGCACAGACTCAGGCAACCACTTGGAAACAATCAAGGGGAAAAGAGCAGAAAATAGAGGTGTTTGGAACAAAGTCAATGCTTTGGCGAGATCATACAGATTTGGGAAAGTATTTGGTAATTGCTCAAAACCAAATTAATCTTTAACACTGGAACTCTCACAAAGAGTTTTGGGCAGAATCAGAGAAAAAACAATGCCCTTTGAAAGTCATTTGGTTTACAATATCTCAAGGTTGGCTACATGGTATCATTTCTGGACTGCTCCTGTTTTGTTCTTCCAAACCACACTATGCACTGGAAAGCTAGTCTAAGAAGAAACGATTGGAATTATTTGACAGCTGTGCTGGGTAAACTTCCTGAAAGGATTGACAGAGGTTGTGACTGGCAGCTGTAGCTGCCAATCAGCTACCTGTTGAGTGGTCTTGTGACTTCTAGACAAATGAGTTGACAGGTGCAATTTCAGTTTAAGTACCTGTCCCTTTATAGGGCAGCTGATAGGCTTGAGACAAGCTGCTGAACTGAGGATTTATATTAGTGCTGTATGTGCTCTGTTACCCTATCTACACTATATAGGCTTAGTAAGCAAATTACAGATTTTTTTCCACCTGCTCTCACCCCTACCAAGGCCAATACAGAGATTTCAAATTAAAACATGCTGAACTCTGCAGAAAGTGGCTGGTAGAAAACAATATCATCAGAAATGACCAAGCATAGCTGGTAAATTAAATAATGGTGTATGTTACATTCATTTTGTCACATTAATTTAAAGTGTGAATCATTTTAATATAAAATTGCGCCTTGATGCTGCTAGAACAAAACCTTTTTGCCTAAATTTGAAAATGCCAGCTACACTTTACACTGCATGACAATTTAATGAGGACTGCGCCAACAGCACTGACATAAAATTACAGTTAAAAATGTTAACAGTGACAATTATATTAGAAATGCTATGACCAATAAGACGTGCAGTTGTTGTATCTTAATATAGGGCACCTTACATGCAATACACAGATAAGGTACAGATAAAAGGATATGCAAAGAGAGACAAAGTAGAAAGATATGTTTACAGTAGGAACCCTTCTCACATATGCCAAAGGTTTTGGGTCTGACTGATGAGAGAGTTCGAGCATGTCTTTATCAGTGGAAATAATTTTCCGTTTCAAGGACGGGCTGCTCCATAAATGCATTACAGGAGTGCTGTGGTACGTGACGCATAGCATGATAGCAGGCTCATAAATATAATCACAGATGATGTCACCCCCTCATTTACAATGCAATTAAGAACATTACAAGAACATCAGCATGTGATCTACTGTGCTTGCGTAAATCACAGTTCACGTTTTTGAGAGTGACAAAGTGGAAATGGAGCTTATTTAAGTTCTTAAAGTATGATAAAGTAATCCAAAAAACTGATTTAAAAAAATTTAAATCCTAAGATTTCAGAGAAAATTTGTCAGAATTTCTGAGGCTTTTCTCATAATTACTCATTTAAACTACATTTAACATAGTCTTGATTAATCAATCTTGATTAATTGGCAGTTTGCAAGGATAATGCATACTTCTATTCACCTCATCTCCAGTCAGAAACAACCACTTTGACATGGACATTCCCATGTATGCGGATTACGCAGTATATACGTGGTTTTACATACATTTCTATGTAAATTCATACAGTGGAGAACCCTCAAGGCCTCCATGGCCTTCTAGATTTTTTGGCATATATTTTTTTATTAATTATATATTTAATTAATTAATTAATTATATGTTCAATTAACTATGATTTAATAGAATTGCTTTTAACATATAATGTTTTATATATATATATA
>BRDA01002125.1:2419-37467 GCA_036984385.1 Crenuchus spilurus
CATCCGTGGAGAAGGAATCTACTATCGAAACGTGTAGAACCGTAAAATACTTCATCAGTGGACGTCACCAAAAGTCGATTTTCGAGACGTAATGGTTCTCAATTAATGAACGTAAAGAACGGGAAAACTACACAAACTCCAGTAGTCAACACGAATGAAACTTTTTGGATTTTGTATAAAACGAAACAAATTGTGAAAATTCAGATGATGTACTAAACAATACACAAGGAAGTATTAGACCTATTTAAACGTTACATCCTTTTTTATCAGTTTTACATGTATTCTTATGGGGAAAATGCATCCAGCTAACGAGCTCAGCTCCTGCACTGATTAAACTCGTAAGTAGGGTTACCACTGTATTAGGTTTTTCTCATTTATTCAATTCATTTTAAACATACATATCAAACACACATATATAGTATTACAGCATCAGTCAAAAATTTGGACATACCTTCTCATTCAATGTTTTTATTTTTTTTCCTACATTGCAAATTTATCCAGATTATGAAGGAACACATAACAAATCATGTAGTAGACTTAAAAGTGTTAAACAAAGCAAAATATGTTTTAGGTTTTTCAAAGTAAGCACAACTGATGACCTCAAACACATCAAAAGGGCAAGAAATGCAAGTAATTAACTCTTGGTAATGCAGAGCTTTTAGCTGAAAACCACTGCAGGTGACTACTTCATAAAATGCCAAGATGTGCAAAGCTATCATCTAAGGAAGAGGTGCCTACTTTTGAAGAATGTAAAATATAAAATATATTTTGGCTTGTTTAACACTTGTTTAGTTGCTAAATAATACCATATGTATTTCTTCATAGTTTGGATAACTTTAGAATTAATCTACAATGCAGAAAACGTTTAAATAATGAAAAACCACTGAATGTGTATCCAAATATTTGACTGGTACTGTTTGCATATAGTAATAAATGATTTAAAAAAGATCATTTATACTTTAATTATCACCCTGGTGATGGAGAGGTCTTAAAAACTAAACTATGTATAAAATACAATACACTTGGTCTTATATGGTTAAGGACTCATTTTTAGCAGAAACAAGTGTTTCTTGTTCACTTCAGTTCACTCCTATGTCATTTCTGCATCATCACCGAATAATTAATATGCCAATATCCCAAAACAATTTAAACTACTGGGCACCGAAACCTGGGACATGTCACAAAAAGAAAGTGGACAGTCTGTAGCTTGGTAAAAGGTTTTAAGTTTGCAGCATGCCCCAAGTATTCCACTTGTGTTGAAATCATTACACCACATGTGGTAAACACTATTATTGCACATTATATTTGAATAAATTAATGTTTTAGTCATGATAACGTAATAAAGGTTTATGTACTGCTTGACAACATAATTCATTTTGAGGAAAGCAATGCAAGATAGGCCAAGTATTTTACATAACAGATTTGTTCTTCTGAATAACAATTTCCTAAGTATTGCCCACATAAATACACTTTATAAAAAGACAGACAGGAAGTAACAGGTGGTTTGGGAATGCAAAGACTTTAAGATACTAAAGAATATGAGCACATCCAAAGTACTGGGAAACAGTTCTGGGACATGAAACTTCAAAATTAAATGCGTCACAAAATGTGTGAAAATGTCCAAGTACGCTAAATTAGACACTCCGAAAAATCTCTCCTTATTTACTTTTTTTGTTTTTTGGAAAATTGGCCAAGAATCAAGTCAGTGCTTTAGATTGTGTTAGTTACATGGTCTCCATTGTGCATAAACTTGCTGGTTTATTAAAAACAGAGTTTTATCATTATGGCACAAACCTATGTATGACACAGGTCTACTTTGGACATAGACCTCATTCCTGATGGTCCAACCTACAATATTTATATGTATATGATATGTGCCTGTTAAATGGAAACCGTAACTTACGCAATCTAAAAAGTAAAAAAAATTAAGAATATATACAATGACTTAGAAATATTTAATGCAATTTATACCATCAAATATATCCACTAAATAGAATTTATAATAAATTGTGTAAGTTACATGGAAACCATAAGAATGAATTCCTAGTGTGTATATATATATATATATATATATATATATATATAATTTTTAATGGCATCATGTTGCAATTACTTGCAATTTCTTAGAAAAGAAAGCAATAAATACTTTCAACAAATGAGGTGAATGTAGATCAAACTGTTAACAAGACTTATTATTAAAAGCAATTCTAACTGAATGATGGCTGAATAGAGCTCTCTCTCTCTCGGTCATAGACAACACTACTCACCTCATACTATACAGCTCGCTCTCCAAGCTTGAGATTTTATGTTTGGCCCTTTGGACAGCGTTTTTAACTTCGTGTGCCATGCTTCTTAAATTCATAGATCTGAAGTGTAACACGGCTCTGTCTGACAGCAGGACTTTACACGCAGCGTCTCCGTTTACACTTACAGGTAACTCGATACCCATGAGGGACAACAAACCCCCTCACAAAGAGAGCAGAGCCAGCGACAAGTAACGTTAGATGTGAAATGAACTATAAGGACTAAAATTAGACACTACAGTAAGCTGTCATCCAACTCCTGCAAAACAAAAAGGTATTTTCCTGCGTGGAAGCCGCGTTTCTGCAGACCTGTTAGCTTAGTGCTAACTAGCTAACGTCAACTAACGTTCAACGATACTGTTTCTTTTCTTTCACCAGTTCGGTTAACTAAATAACTTGACATAAATGATGTGGTAATAAGTAGGTAAATGTGAACCAGTCGCATTCCCTTTATCATTCAGTACAACAAACAGGACTCTGAAACTTACCATGGAAACCACCAACAGTATGGCGGACAGTGTCTGTCTCTACGCTACTTTCCTAAAAGTTACGACAGAAACTTCCAACAGTACAGCCCGGTACATGTTCCGAGGGAAACAGATGGAGGGGGGGTTCATTGAAAAAGACAAAACCTAATTTACGCACTTTGTCCACTAGAGGAGGCCAGACGGTAATAATTTGTAATATTTCACCACATTCAAAATCCCAAACAGACTTCCTGCTCCTCTAGTAGTGCACTACATGTCACCCAACTACACTCATACATAATAACATTACAATGTTGTAGAAAAAGTTAATTTGTGTTCTTAATTCAATTCAAACGTAAACTGCCATATATTTTATATTCATTACATATAAAGTCATTTAAAGGCTTTTTGTTGTAGTGTTGATAAGTAACCTTTATAGCTCATGGAATTCTGAAATCATGTACCAGAAATTAATAAAATATTTCAGTTTGACTAAATTACTATCCAAACAGTTTAAATACTTTGTATTTCTCAGGCTACAACTACCACTTTCCTAATATCAACACTCCTGAACCAGAGACAATGTCTTAGCTGGGCTAAAGACAAGACCTGGACTGTTGCTTTTTTTCAGATGAAAGTCAATTTTGAATTTTATTTAAAAAATAAAGGTCCTAGTCTGGCAAAAGTGGAGAGGTAGATAATACCTCTCCACTTTTGGATGGTGATGGTGAAATTTTTCACCATCTGTTTGGGTTGCCATGTCATATGCTGGCGTTGATCCACTGTGTTCTAAGTCTAAAGTCAACACAGCCAGGAGATTTCAGAGCACTTCATGCTCCCATTTGCTGACAAGCTTTATGGAGATGTTGATTTCCTTTTCCAGCATTGCCTGCCTACAGTTGCCTAAAGTGCTACCAAATGTTTTGCTCACCATGACATTATTGTGATTGGCCAGTCAACTCTATATAAATAATACTGATAAATATTAAAACTGAGAAGGCTTGAAATATATCATTTTATGTATAGTGAATGACTGTATTACACTATATCCAGTATAGAGAAGTAAGGAATCCAGTTAGAATTTTCTAAAGATGACAAAATTCATTGTGACATCCTATTTAGAGGACTGTTTTCTTCTAGAAAAATGTTTTCAGCATCTGATCAACCTGGAAGACACTGTCATGTGGCAGTTCATGTGGAGTGTGGATAAAGATGTGAAGGAG
This sequence comes from Crenuchus spilurus, assembly GCA_036984385.1. Taxonomy (NCBI): domain Eukaryota; kingdom Metazoa; phylum Chordata; class Actinopteri; order Characiformes; family Crenuchidae; genus Crenuchus; species Crenuchus spilurus. The sequence goes on from BRDA01002125.1 coordinate 6,413, forward strand.
CTATTCATCCTCTGTATTTTAGCCTGTATCTCTGCATCACATGAAAAATTGCACTGTCTGAATCACAGCGCAAAAGACAAGGGTTTGACCAGGGTGTTTATTCCTAAGCTCCCAGGAAAAAAAGGTGAAAAAAAGCAGATGTTAATGATTGGCGTAAAGGAGTGATTGCATTTTGCTAATCATTAACACCTGGTTTGCGACCCATTTTCACACATTGTATGAGACATACACTGCACTGTCACCTCTTCTCAGTCACTAAATTACATCACACACCCTGCAGGTATTTATAGTCCAGTCATCCTCATGGAACAGCATCTGCAGGAGCCTAAAGTTACTAAACGAGTCTGTATTGATTACACTCTATAATACTTGTCTTACAGTTTCCATTACCTGGCACACAACATACCTCTTAGCATAGTGCTTCTCTGTCAGATATAGTGTTCAATTTAAACCCCTATGGACAACTCTCAATCTAGTATAAATAACCTCTTCTTTTCTGTTTCACCCTCTTCTTTTACTTGGTCTATCATTTTTCTGAATGCCAGACAGATGCCTCTCTTTCCTTCATTCTTCCAACTCTGCTGCCACCTCCTTATTACATTCCAGAAACATTTTGGAGTATAAAATATCAAGCAATTACCTTGAGCTAGCACCAGCATTTCACCATTGCCTGTTTTTAGCACCCATAAAAACATGCATGCACATTACTACTCTGGCAAACACATGGACAAAAACACAATGGCTAGCTGGTTAGTGTTGATATTTAAATGTTGGGGCATTGTTCATAACAGCCAATCTAGAATATTTCTGTAGCTATTATTCTACCACTTCTAAAACATAACCCATGAATACAGAATTATACCAAAGAATCTAACATTTATAAATGCTGTATTTGGAATAAATTAGGCTAAAATAATGTAAACTTTGAAAATGAAGGCAGTACACATAGCTTTACTTGATAGTGTCACTGTAGCTTTAAAAAACTGGAAAACATGTTGCTTGAGTTCAAGGGTTCCATCCAATTTTGTGGTAATATTAATTCTGGAATATTATAGTTTACAAAATGTACAGGTGGATCTAAAAAAATGCATTGAAAAAGGTAATTTATTTCAGTAATTCAATTAAAAAATTTAAATCATATACAGATTGATATATTTCAAGAGTTTATTTTTTCTGTTGATGATTATGGCCTACAGCCAATGAAAACCCAAAAGTCAGTATCTCAAAAAATAGCATATTATATAAAACCAATTGAAAAAAAATATTTTGTAATATCTACTGAAAATGATGTACAGTATATGCACTCAATACTTGGTCGGTGCTCCTTTTGCATGAATTACTTCCACCCAGACTTCCAAATGAAATGCAAAATTTATATTTAGTGATGGTCGATGATATTCTAATTTTTTTAGATGCACCTGTATAATTTCCAACATTTATTTAATGTTTCTTTCTGATTCTGTGAAGATTGCTCCATATCAGTTCACGAGTTACTGAGCTTGAATGCTGATTTATCATCTTTTCTTTTATCTACTGTAGAGATCATTTTGTCAGATAAAATGTCACTGAATACATTCAATCGCTAGATGGCAGTAAAGCGCATGTGAGCACAGGCCAACAGAAGGTGTAACTAAAAACCTTTCAGTTGTTAGTGTGAGGAGCTGAGCTAATATTTGTATTTATTTTGTGGTAGTTTTTAGTGTAATGGCACACGATTTATGAATGCTTTACAACATTGAGAAAACTACTTCAACGTTGCTTCACTGAGAAGATTTTTACTTCTTATTTTAAGATTAAATCTGGTTTCTTAATATTTTAATAATATATGATAGATCTCAAAGCGTTCCTCCAAAAGTAAATACTGTACTGTACGTAATAATTTCTTCTTCTTTGTCCTTTGTAACGGTTCAATCAACAGCTAATTTAAATATGTATTAGCGCCACCAATCGGAGCTGGAATAGCAAATAGAGATTTCCCCAATACTGTATTTAGTTTTTTTTAATAATCTTTATAAAATGTACAGCACTTAAATATACAGCAACAAATTATATTATATATAATACACACATACTATATATAATATATAATATACACCTTATTTTATACAAAACTGAGTGAAAAAAAAACACTGATTGTGCTACCAATGTCAATTCAACACAACAAACATTTTTACAGTCTTACTTTTTCCAGAAAATTGACGTAGACAAATTAATTAACGTCCATAAACTGATAACTTCTTCTCAAATGTGAAATAGTGCTAACTTCCCCTTTAACACCAGAGTCCAGAGCTCTAATTGGTTGGGGCTGCCCTGTGGCCTGGACCCTTGTGGACCCAACTTGAAAAAAAACTTTTTAGGACCTTAATTCAGCTGCTCCATGGCCTGTGGTAGAGAAGAGAGAGTCTGGTGAATGTGGGAAATCATTACGCTTTTTAAAAACTATGTTAAAGAGGGAAAATTGCAGTGGAAGTCTTTGAGGAGTTGAAACTTTCAACTCGGTGAGGTTTGGTTGGCCTCTAGGGGGCTTTGGTTGTGGTTGTGTCATGTATGGGGGATGTGACTGTTTTCCCGAGGAGTGAAAACATTTGGAGATCTCAGGAGAAGCCGTCCTGTTTTATTCTGACTGAGCTGACGAGCGGGACGTTGAAGGGTTTTGTTTGGGGGACTGTACGTCTAGTGATGAAGTCTGGCTGTAGTGTTTGTGGTCTTTGCTGGGCTGCAGTCAGTGCTGTGGAGTCGATGGGTCCTCACTGCTGCTACCGAGCAACTTAACTCAAATCCAATCCGGACTGTTCAAAGTTGTGCGAGTGTTGATTTAACTCGTGGGAACCCAGCGAGTCGCTTTTTAGAAGATGCTATAATGGGGATTTTTCTTTGGATCATACTCATCCTCGTATACTACAGTGAACGAACTCATGGTAAGATTAGTTAACAGTGTAAATACGAGTGTGTTAAATGTTTACAGAATTACAAACGTCTAATGTATGGTTTGTTTAATATAATCTATTCACAAGTGCCATATTAGGTTGGTTAACTTTTAACTTTAAAGAAACGTTAAGAATCAAATGTAAAAACAGCATATTATACATGATAGAGGAACACATCAATAGACCCTTCTTTCCATGCAGAAGTGTACTAGATAATATATATTAATTCATAATTTAAAAAATCTTATTAGTTTGCATGATCATAGTGTTTATTTCTCACTCTAGCACATTGGATTTGTCATCTAATAGTCACCCTGTTAGTCCCTTCATAGCTACTGAATGTGGGCATTGATCAGGCTTGTTTAGCTGGTGCTGCAGCACTGCTAAAGCCAGCTGTAGTCTGCTGCCACACTGGAGAGCTTTCATCCTTCTGCAGCTTGCATTACGTCTGCTAGCCTGAGTCAGAACATGGACACTGGCAAAGATCTGTGCAGTAGTCCAAACACAATAGTGAGCACAGTGTTGGGTGCAAAAACTACTTGATCTGCAGGAAATGTAGATGTTTATGTGCTATTAAAACAATGCTTCACACTGGTTTCGATGCCATGCTAGAATATACCTTCACATCATCTGCAAATATATGTATTACATTGTGCTGTGTAGTTTACAGTGCACATCTAAAGAAGCAAATATGTCAAACATCAAATGTTCTGTGTTCATGGCAAACTTTTTTGTATCAGTAAAGAAGAAGAATGTATTGTAAAGGGTAAATAAGTATGTACAAATTATCTAGAGACATTTCGAGTCAAGTCAAAACATTAGACTGTCAAACAGAAGCTGTGATCTCTGAACTAGTTGTGTTTGTGTTAAATGTCAAGGTTGTGTACGAGTCTGTATTGTTTGTTTTTCAGGGTTGAAGTTCACTAAGAACCCATCCAACCTCACAATAACTCAGGGTAACATGGCCCGTTTGGGTTGTGCCATTGAGGGCTTGATGGAGCCAGAGATTATATGGATGAAAGATGGAGAGAAGCTGTACAGCACAGATCAAATGTACATCACTCTAGAAGCTCATCACTGGGAGACCTTTCACAGGTATACCTGTTTCTGAACTGAGGCTTTCTGTGTTTTCATAGGGAAGTAAATTAAACGTACTTCATTTTTCACGTTACACTTCTAATTCTTACCTTTGTGACATAATCCTTGGGTCCTTTAAGTGTTTTACTGTTTCCTGCTGTACCTGATATGAACATGGACCTTGACACGTACATCATGTGCTTAATTGTATACAGTAGCCCAGCGCAGTTTTGAATGTGTGTAGTCCATGTCTTGTTGTGAAAGTAATGTAGCTGAAATGTTTTAAAGCTTCAGCACATTGAAATGCTGATGGGACTCAACATTTCTATTAATTTCTGAAAATCAAATTTGCTTAGATGTTTTATATGAACTCAGATATAACACATTTCATATCGCATGCCACGTTTTAGGGTGATTTCATATTGCATGCCACGTTTTAGGGTGATTTCATATCGTTTTTAGGGTGATTTCGTATCGTTTTTAGGGTGATTTCGTATCGTTTTTAGGGTGATTTCGTATCGTTTTTAGGGCGATTTCGTATCGTTTTTAGGGCGATTTCGTATCGTTTTTAGGGCGATTTCGTATTGCTTTTAGGGCGATTTAGTAATGCTTTTAGGGCGATTTTGTATCGCATGCCACGTTTTAGGGCGATTTTGTATCGCATGCCACGTTTTAGGGCGATTTCGTATCGCATGCCACGTTTTAGGGCGATTTCGTATCGCATGCCACGTTTTAGGGCGATTTCGTATCGCATGCCACGTTTTAGGGCGATTTTTTAAATTGTTTTTAGGGTGATTTTGTATCGTTTTTAGGGTGATTTCGTATCGTTCTTAGGGTGATTTCGTATCGTTTTTAGGGTGATTTCGTATCGTTTTTAGGGCGATTTCGTATCGCATGCCACGTTTTAGGACGATTTCATATCGCATGCCACGTTTTCGGGCGATTTTGTACTGCATGCCACGTTTTCGGCCGATTTTTTACTGCATGCCACGTTTTCGGGCGATTTCGTACTGCATGCCACATTTTAGGGTGATTTCGTACTGCATGCCACGTTTTCGGGAGATTTCGTATTCCATGCCATGGTTTTGGGTGGTTTCATATTGAGCTACTCTGAAGTGTTTCTTTCACAATGACCCTGAACTGGATTAAACTGTTAATATAATTGATGGATGAAGTGTTTCTCCTCTACTCCATTGTCTATGTTGATGATTTACAGTGGACAGAGGTTAGAGAAGGTACTGTTACTAAACCTATTTCATTCTATTATTTTATAGCTACTTTCCTCAGCCTGGCCTAAATTAGAAACTATGGCAGGAAACTATCATGAAATTCTGACGTCTACATTTGAGTACCGTGGAGTAACTAAAATTGGTTCATCCTGAACTTGTCCTAAATCAGGCATTTTTGTCTGTAAACAGTACTTTGTAAATCAAACAGAAAGGAGCAGATGTTAACAGTGAGATTTTCTGCTGTGACAGCAAACAGATATAGTCATCATCTTTACACAAATGACTGCCATATGCTGAGCTAGCCATGAGTAACACAAAGGCTGTTAGAAGCATAGGTATGTGTGGCCTATGCTAATCCCTGGCACGAGTGCTGACGTGCTGGTGGGCAGTCTCTCAGGCCTATGGTTAGCCCTGGTTTTGAGGCCACATGCCCTCAAAATATCTCAAGACAATTAGAAACCTATTACTCTGGATGATACTTTGACACTTATGTGCTGTAGACTTGAGCACATTTTTTCACATGCTGGTATTTGCAGTGTTTGTATTATACTTAAAATGTTTAACAATAAAATGTAGATTTTGTTAGCTATTCTAACAGCCTGCTAGTACTTTGCAATATTGATCAATTCAACATCTCGGTATCTTCCGAATAAATCATGCTATGCCAATATGAGATAGTAATTAGTGTAATTAAAGCATGTGTACTGTATTTGACTTGACTGTAAAGTCAATGCTCAAAAAATGTCTTAGAAATCCGATAGCTTTCTGTTTTATGGATGAAAGATGGAGAGAAGCTGTACAGCACAGATCAAATGTACATCACTCTAGAAGCTCATCACTGGGAGACCTTTCACAGGTATACCTGTTTCTGAACTGAGGCTTTCTGTGTTTTCATAGGGAAGTAAATTAAATGTACTTCATTTTTCACGTTACACTTCTAATTCTTACCTTTGTGACATAATCCTTGGGTCCGTTAAGTGTTTTACTGTTTCCTGCTGTACGTGATATGATCATGGACCTTGACACGTACATCATGTGCTTAATTGTATACAGTAGCCCAGCGCAGTTTTGAATGTGTGTAGTCCATGTCTTGTTGTGAAAGTAATGTAGCTGAAATGTTTTAAAGCTTCAGCACATTGAAATGCTGATGGGACTCAACATTTCTATTAATTTCTGGAATGCAAATTTGCTTAGATGTTTTATATGAACTCGGATATAACACATTTCATATCGCATGCCACGTTTTTAGGGCGATTTTGTATCGTTTTTAGGGCGATTTTGTATCGTTTTTAGGGTGATTACGTATCGAATGCCATGTTTTAGGGCGATTTCGTATCATATGCCAAGTTTTTGTTAAATTTTATTACATTTTGTTAGCTATTCTAACAGCCTGCTAGTACTTTGCAATATTGATCAATTCAACATCTCGGTATCTTCCGAATAAATCATGCTATGCCAATATGAGATAATAATTTGTGTAATTAAAGCATGTGTACTGTATTTGACTTGACTGTAAAGTCAATGCTCAAAGAATGTCTTAGAAATCCGATCTTTCTGTTTTCGTTGCTTAAAATACTTACAAAGTATTACATTAAGCACACAGACAAAACATGTAGTTTTTCATGTTATTCTCATTTTTGATGTGTAACTGTACTGTATATAAAGTACCGGTACTGTAAATGTGTAAACATCCAATCATGACTAACATCATTATACTTTCAGTGTGAAGTCAGTGCAACAGCAGGATGCTGGGAAGTACTGGTGTGAGGTTGAATATCATGGCACTGTCATCTCCTCTGAGCCAGCCTGGATCACAGTAGAAGGTAGATCAATATCACTCTCCTACTCTGTTCTCATCTGATCCTTAGAGGAGGACCATCTCTATACAGCTACTCTCGCACAATTACTGCTGTTAAGTGCTTCTGAAATGTATGAAATTGAACCATACCCAAGGTTCCTTATATTACATTTTTAAGATATAGCCCATATGCTGCTAAAGTCTTTTGTTGCCTGAGAAAGTGAAATGCAAAGCTACAGTATTTGCTCAAAAGCATTAACAGTAAATGCAGTTAAAGAATACACTGTAATTTTGTGTGACAGTGCTCTGCTTTAGGAAGACTGGTATTTTCAGTTATCATCCAGCAGCTGCTTCAGTTGATTACCACTCAATTAAGGTGAATCAGGTCTGCAGTGAGAAGATCAGGAACAAAATCTGTTATAATTGAACTACCTGACATAATAATAACTTTTCTGAAACCTTCATAATTGATTGTAATGTTACATTATATGAAAACAAATCTGATCTGCTGTAGAGAAATGGATAAAGATTAATAGTGAATATTTAAAACTATGTGTGTATTATCCACAGTCTTAATACTCTGACATTATAGAATTATGACAAGCCTTCATCTATCCTGTTGTCTTTACAGTCCTCTTTCTGTTTTCTTTGTGCCTTCAGGTGTACCCCACTTTACAGAAGAACCCGAGGATGTAGCTACATTTCCAGGAGCTCCTTTTAACTTGACATGTGCAGCTGTTGGGCCTCCTGAACCAGTGGAGGTGCTGTGGTGGCTGGGTGGAGTGCAAGAGGGCGTCTTTAGTCCTTCTCCATCTATTCTTTTTGTCCGAGGTAACCGTCTTCTCAAAATGTTGTGCAATTATGAGTTTTTTTAAATCTGTGGAATACTTAGATTTTATTGTCTGCTTAATAATGCCCACATTCAGAGATATGAACATTGTTGATGCATGAGTCAGCCTTATGACTAATGCACTGCATGTGAAATTTAAATAGAGTTGTTCGGATCGGGCAGGCAAAGGTCACACTCAGTGGGCAGGAATACAAAGCTGGTTTTTAAGGCTTTTTATAGAAGTTTTGAAAGGATCTGCAGAGATCTTTGTCTTAATACTTGGCTTCATTGTAGCTGTATCACTTAATCTTAATGATACAATACTGTTGACTTTGGTTGATGAGATATTGTGTTATGTTGGTAAAGTATTTTTCATCCTAATGATACACAGCCTCTTTATCTAGCCTGCCTTCTATTTGTTTTTGATGTTAGACAAGACGACTCAGTGTCAAGGTTCAGTTATTTAAAGGGAGAGTATCACAGAAATTAAGTTTGATGTTAAACTGTTACAGATTCAATCAGAACAGAAGTCATTTACATATTAACATTAAAAATGCAAGCATGTAAATAGCCTGTTTACTGCCGGATAAAGAGATGTTGGTAAATGGTCATTTGAAAATAGTAAATGATGGTACAACAGCCCACACAAACAGTACAGGCGGATATTAAGGAAATGAAGTACATGAAGAAATCAAATTTGGGCCCTTTAAATGTGACTGTGTATGCATCATGTGGCCTGCATAGCCTTAGAGCCACAGTTTTTAGAGGAGGGATGACCCAATGCCTGCCTCCCCCAATAGTTTGTCCTTATGCTTAGAGCAGATTTAGCACTTAAAAACAGACAATGTGTAAACATGTTATTTGCTCAGGTTTGACATTGGTTTTAGGCAAAAGTGAAAAAAGAAAAAAAGTCAATATTGAACTTGTAAAGAACATCATGATTAGTTATTCATGTCATGGTATTTTTGGTACAATCCCATAACTATTTCTTGACCTTGTACATTTCTGAGGAATGTTGGTGCATGTCCAAACAATGTAATGGCAAGTAAAAGCTCGTTTATGTTCATAATTTAATTCAAAAGGCAAAATTAAATTTTCAGAAATTAAAAATTAAATATTCTAATTTTTTTTAAATCTAAAATTCTAAAATTTGAGACTCTGAATTTCTGATTTCCAAGAGCTATAAGCCAAACTGATCAAAAGTAAAAGCAAAAAAGGCTTGAAATATGTCACGTTCCATGTAAATAATATAAAATATAACCGTTTACCTTTTTGCATTAATCCATGAAGAACAATGAACATCACAATATTCTAATCAGAAAAAAGAAATCCTGAACCTCCAATTATGAGTATTGTATTTTGAGTTTTATTAAATAACAAAAATGATCTTTTTCACAATATTTAAATTTTAATTTCTGTGGTACAGGTCAGTGTGAAGATTCAAATTTGATTATTTCGTGGTATTAAAGATTGGTAACCCCAACTTTTAAGGGCTCTTCCTGCTCTAACATACCAGTTAAACCTAGTAATTAACTGAAGTCATGTCAGGTGTGTCAGGCCAGAACTGAATACTTTCTGTATCTGTATCAATACTTGAGTTTTAGGCCTAGTCCTCACGTAGCCGGGTATTTATAAAAACAAATATCTCCCCTACATCGTTTTCAAAAATAATATCATACACACGAGATCGTTTTAAGAAAAATTTTCATCCACATGAATCCGCATAAATACGCCGTACAGTGTTGTCATAAAGACGCCAAGCCCATAGATGGCGGTGTAACACAAAGCTAACGCCCATGTCAGCCAATCAGAATCCTTCAAAACAGAAAAGTCAGCAACAAAAAACTTCTCCTTTGCTCCTCCACGTGTTGGAGAAGCTGAACTTGTAAAAACAAACACGCAAAGAGTGTTTGAATTAACATAAAAATCAAAAATTCTTTGCTGGCATTCATCCTTCCACAGCAAGGCAGTCAATTACAGTGGTCGCGCATATGACGTCACAGCATCATTTGTCGCAGATTGTGATGTTCTGGACTCTAAAACGCCGTCTTCACACGTACACACGCAAACGCAAAAACGGAGTTTTCCAAAATCTCCATTTTGGCCGGAGTTTTCATAATCATTCGTTTTTGGTGGTGTAAAACTGCGTTTGCATGTGGATGAAAGGCCCAAACGCATAAAAATATATGCGTTTATTCAAATATCCGGCTACGTGTGGACAAGGCCTTAAACACTACAGATCGAGAATGTGACTGAAATATCCCAAATAAATCACTTCAGAATCTCTTCAGCTCCCTAAAAAGTCATACATTGTTCAAAGTATTACATTACATTTTACAATTGTTTCAAGTCTTAGTGTTTGATACAGAAAGGCGTTTTTAGCAACACATTAATGATGTATTAGTCAGCCTTATGACTAATGCAGTGCATGTGAAATTTAAATAGAGCTACACACATTCAATAATATGAGGTCACTTGTGTGATACAGATTTGTGTCTTAGGCTAATGTTACCTGCTGTTGAGCTTGTATATACACAGTCATATCAGATTATGTCCATATCCTTGTATCTACACTCTTTGTCCATTTTATCAGCTCCACTAACTATATAGGTGCACTTTGTAGTTCTACAATTTCAGACTGTAGTTCATCTGTTTCTCTGTATTCTGTTAGCCTCCTTTCACGCTGTTATTCAAAGTCCAGGACCACCACAGAGCAGGTATTATCTGGTGGATCATTCTCATCACTGCAGTGGCAGTGACGTGGTTGTAGTGTGTTAGTGTGTGTTGTGGTGGTGGATCAGACACAGCAGAGCTGCTAATGTTTTTAAACACCTCAGTGTCACTGCTGGAGTGAAAATAGTGTACGAACCAAGACTGTCCAGCCTCAAGCGTGTGTGAGCAGTGTCCTTTGACCACCAACGAAGGACTAGATGATGACCAACACAAACTGTGCAGCAACAGTTGAGCTACTGCCTCTGACTTTACATCTACAAGGTGGACCTAAAACATCACCAACACTTCATTGTCACTGCAGTGCTGAGAATGATTTACCACCCAAATAATACCTGCTCTGTGCTAGTCTTGACCATTGAAAAACAGGGTTAAAGGGGGCTAACGTAGTACACAGAGAAACAGATGAACAGACTACAATTCTGTAATTGTAGAACTACAAAGTACATCTGTATGGTGAGTGTAGAAGGAGGTGGTCATGTTCTGATATGATTTTGTACATATGTGTGGGTTACATTAAAGACTGGTTTGTTTGTGTCTTTGCATTGTCACTGCATAGAAATAGTTTTAAAGTAGTCTTAAAAAGTGCCAAGTATTTTACAACTGATGTCACAAAGCAGCGTTACATGGTCAGTAATAATAAAACGCCAAAGCCCCAGTGAGCAAACCAACAGTGACAGTGACAAGGGAAATCTCCCTCAGAGCTGGAGGAAGAAACCTTGGGAGGAACAGAGTCGCATGAAGTACCTATCCTCCTCTGGTCAACTACTTATAAGTTCTTGATAGACAGTCACACAATCCTATGATGTTGTTGGAGTGTTCAGTCACAATGTCCTCAGTTTATTTGACATACCTTCTCTTTGCAAAATGATGGTAACCTGTTCCGCTGGCCTGTCTTGTATGTTGGGTAACTGCAGGCCGGTTTTGCTCTGAAATGCACTACAGAAATAAAAACTGCCTGAGCAAGAATGTCTAGTGAACATATCCCTGTTTAGAGTAATTGCATACTTTAGGAGCTCTTCTTGCTTCTTGGGCTGACTCATCAAGACGCCATGTAGTTATTGATGATCATCTTTCAACTTTCCTGGCCGGCAGCCTCTTCCTGAAGTCCTGCTGTGTTGGCAGCATGAAATGAATCACAGCATCATTTAAATCATTAGGCAGACACAACAACAACCTGGCTGTGTGAAACAGCTGTGTTTTATGGTTTGAGACATGCATTTAACAAAATGTTGTCTTGTCCTCTAGGTGTCAATGACAGTGTAAAGTTTTACTGTGAGGCAAAGAATGCCAGAGGCATTTCTGTATCTCGAACTGGCACAGTGCACATCAAAGGTAGGACATGCTCTGTCATTACCAGTAATGCTTCTTCCAATACAGACAGTGGACTGTGATGTTGTTTCAGAACTTAAATCAAAATCTGTTTGTTGTTAAGCTCTCAATGTTTTAATTGTGAATTATGATGTGTTCAATTTACGTTAAGAAAAGATTTCGGGGCCCCGAGTGGCTCAGCAGGCTAAGACATTGACATTATGACCAGAGGATCGCGAGTTTCAATCCCTGTCGTGCTGTTTGCCAAAAGAGCAAAAATTGGCCGTGCTCTCTCTGGGCAGGTAGATGGCGCTCTCTCTCCCTATCACTTTCACATTGCGATGTCCGCTGGCTCAGGCGTCTACTGATTGGTCCATTCGGAGCTGGGAACCCTGCGCTTTCCTCTGAGCACATTGGCTTCCCAGTGACGGTGTATCAAGCGGTAGTTCAAAAAGAGGCTGTGGCCGTATCACACGCAGCAGAGGTGGCTTGTGCTTTTCTTCACTCTCCTAGAGTGAGGGACAGTGCAAAGTGATGGGGAGAGCCCCCTAGTGGATGGGATGGGTTAATTGGCTACTACCACATTGGGAAGAGGAGAAAATTGGCAAATACATTAAAAAAAAGAAAAGATTTCTTGATTTACATAAAATCTCAAAGTTGAACATTCCTGAATCTAGAACCGGTTAACCTTTTAAGCATGAATATGAGATTCAATTGTATGTCAAATGCAAATAAAGAAGGTCTTAACTTTCTTTACTTTGCAGTACTCCCAGATTCTCCTACAAGTATTCGCATTGGCCAGGTATCTAATAATGTGACCCTGATGTGGAGCCCAGGGTTTAATGGCCATTCTGATCTCTCCAGCTGCACCATTCAGGTACTGTAGTCCTATGATCCCATGTAGCATTACTCAGCAAAACACCACCATAAGACAGCTTCTGAATATACTGGACTGGATGTCCTAAGGACATTTACAATGTTGTTGAGGTGTACACTGATAGTGTCTCTCTCTCAGCATACATCAACCTTCATTCATGCACAAAAGCAAGTTCCATTAATATCAAATGAGCAAAAAAAACAGCCTGTAAAGTGATCATATATACAGTAGCTATTCCACAAATAAATTTAGCATGTAGAGTATTTCATGAATCCAGTTAAGTTAATTTGGCCTGCTCTACATTCATCTGTTTACACAGTAGATCTGAGCATCATCAGGCAGAATATTCTTAATGGAAGTGTAATTGTTATGTACAACAGAATAAATAAACAGGACTTTCATAATAGATGGTAATTACCTCTTGGGTTTGCTCTGTTAGATAAACAGTCATCTGAGGATGACTGAGTCTTTGTAAGTATTTAACTAATGTTTCTTGTGAATGGAATCTCCCACCCCTGCCCCCAATCCCTTCTGCAGATGGCTAAGAGTCCTGGAAGGAAGTTCAAACTTCCTGAGCAGCAAGTTTCAGTGCCACCATATCAACACACGATTGGTGGACTCAGAAGTTACACCAACTTCAGTGTGCGAATCCTCTGTAATAATGAAGTTGGCTCCTCCCCTTTTTCTCAATGGGTGGACTTTCAGACTCCTGAAGCAGGTATACACAATTCTTGAGGAGAAAATGCTCGATTCTCAGTGCATTCTGGGTATTTCTGCATTGTAGAGTTTGCTGTCTAATTTGCTAAAGGAAAGAATGGAGCTTCCTATATTATGGCTTGTTGGATTGTTTTCATCAACAAGCTTTGAAGAATCTTAGTTCTTTCTAATATCAGACTGAAACAGCTCTAGTGTTGTGGTTATGCCTGTGAGAGACTAGCATTTTCAGCATACCAGTGAGACTCAGATTCACTTCGACTCAAACCGTTGGCCTCGGTGAGTGGCCAAATGTAGTCAATGCTTGGCAAGTAAATAAACAGCCCAGCGATGAGGCCCACGTTTTCTCTCCAGCACTGAGCTCACAGGCCCCAGCCAGCTGCTTGGGGTAGGGGGGCGGAGAGGGGAGTTGGCCTGGCTGATTAAGGGACCAGTGGGGGTTTCTGGTGTTGACCCTGTTTGTATGTTTGTAAACTGGCAGGACTGGCCTCAGTCCAGTGGATTCCAGCCTTGATGGTACAATGCACCATTGTATGTGTGCCCCCAATCCATCTCAATGTAGCGCTTATGCAGGGCTTGCAGTGCTGCCACCCACTGCTCATGACTGCTATTACCATTTGAGATGTTGAAAGCTGAACAAACTGTTCTGAACACTGGAATCATCTGTCATTTTAGAGTTGTGTAAAAATGCATTTGCTGACTGTATTTCACACAGTACCATCAGCAGCGCCCAAGAACCTAACCTTTGAACTGACTGAGCAGCAGCTCTCTCTGAGGTGGGAAGCATTAGAGGAAGCGGAGCTGAACGGGCAGCTATTGGCCTATAAAATACAGTGGAACGTTGGAGGGGAAAGTCAGGTACTGTTAAGCACAGATAAATTCAGCACATCAAAATAAACAAAATGAAAACATGAGTTACACTTATGTAATCCCTAGACTTGTTAAATAGATCAGAAAATACTTCATCATTAAGGGAAAGGTTCCTTTACAATGTCCCAATTCCTGTGTCCTACATACAGCTCCCACACAGTTACAGGATTGCTCAACTTCAGTCAGCAACAGGGCCTATTTGTCAGTGTACCACACCTATAGTAATCAGAGATATGGAAATGCTTGTCTTAATGTAAAAGTCACTGCCTTCAACCTAAAGACAAGATTAGTTGTATTTTTTTTATCTGGTATTTAGAATTAGTTTAAAATTAGAGTTTACAGTGCTACATCAAACACTAGAATATTGTAAAAAAGATCATTGATGTTCATAATTTAATTAAAAAAGCTTTATATTTCATGCAAAGTGACATTTCAAGCCTTTTTGTTGATATGATATTGTAATGGGTGCACTAGTTGAATTATCTTTAATATTCATATTATGTATCAATGCTATTTCCATTGTCTCCATTCCAAACTCTTTTGTTTTAGAATGGGAGGTAGGGAGGGATCACTGACTAAACACAGCAGTCACAATCTGCAGGCTTACAGATCCCTTCAGATATCATTCATTCATTCATTATCACACCCGCTTTATCCTAATCAGGGTCGCGGCTAGTCCCCTACCCCCTCACTGGGCGCAGGGCATTACACTATTCAACTAAGCCCAGGACAGGGCGCCAGTCCATCGCTGGGTGAACACACACACATGCATACATACGTACATACATGGACAATGTAGAGTAGCCAATTCACCTGACCTCCATGTTTTTGGACTGTGGGAGGAAACCGGAGTCCCCGGAGGAAACCCACACAGACACGGGGAGAACATGGAAACTCCGGTCAGATGCGGACTCGAACACAAGACCTCAGCGCTGAGAGGCGAACGTGCTAACCACTAAGCCACCGTGCCTCCCTCCTTCAGATATCAAAACGCACAATTCCATAATCATAATACACTAATTGTGTACATGTGTTCATGTTGAATAGAGCTCTTATGTAATATAGTGGTGAATGCAAACACTGATCTAATAAACACATGAATGCATAGGCTTGGGCACATTTTTTGAGTTTGATTTTTCACATTAGACATTGTGAGAGTACAAATGTATTATTATAATAATGGTGTAATTAATAACTTAGGCTATCAGTATCTGAGCTGAACTAAAATGCCCCAGGGGGAGCTAATGGGTCTTTTAGGGGAGCTAAGCTAACTCTGGAGCTACCATAATTTGAACGATCATGGTAGAACAATGTATGACTTGATATTGGCATTAATAGCTAATTAAATCATGTATCATCCTTTTGTTAATAATGTAGGACAGACATGACTTGCAAAAGACATTATTCCCAAAACCACATTGTAGCAATATCATTCCTAGCATGCATTCTTTGTTTAGGGCAATTCCAGCACACACACTTCTTAACAGAGTTATTATTCCAGGAAGGTGTGGCCAGTATGTATTTATTTTGTAAACCATGTGAAGACGACGTGGATTGCAAACATTCTTTCTTTAACACTTTATTTTTTTTTAGTATTTTCTCATTTCAAAAAGATCATACATGTACAGAAGGAAACACAGACATTATTTTAAACACATCTGTCTCCGCTAGACACAATACAGATGACATGAGATGACCAAAATACATCACTACACATGGATTAGGTATAATTAATCATTTTGACTACAACTGAATGAGCACCTTCCCAAAAACAATGCCAGGACATCAGAAGACATGAGAATGGTTTCTATTTACTGCACCACATTGTCTCCATTGTTGTGTTCAAACATTATTTCTTATGATCTCTTTGTTTTCAGGAGCCGTTCCTTTTTAAAGAAAACTTTGCTCATGTGTCTGGAGGTGGGCGCTTCTTCAACGCCACATTCCAGGTGTCTGCCTGCACAGTGGCAGGATGTGGACCCTGGAGCCAACCAGTGCTCATTATGCCAGCCTCAGGTAAAGCTTGTTCTTAGTGTCTGGACATCACCAAATATGAAATCTATCATGGTGCCAGTCTTGATTGTGCTCGATTTAAGGAAAATTACTGATAGTTTTGCATAATAATCTTGTTTGTAGCCATGTGTGATTGTGTCAGTGTGATTCCAAATTGTCTGCACAAATTCTACAGGACGTTTTCTTGCATGTCCAGTATCAGTACAGTAAACCCCCTGTATTCGCGGGGGTTAGGGACCAGAACCTACCGTGAATAGCGCAAATCCGCAAATACTTGTAACCTCCCCAAAATGGCTTATAAATACCTATTTTGATGGTTAAATCCAACCATATGCCTTAAACTATCATCCTTAACGCTTCAGAAACACGTGTAAAGACATAGAAAATAAAAGTTTTCTCTCTTCCTCCCTCCCTGGAGCATACATGTACCCAACTGTTGTACAGTACATATGTCCTACAGAACAAATCGCGAATATGTGGGTTTTCCGTAAATAACAAGTAAATATGTTCTAGAGAAAATTCCATGAATAGGTGAATCCGCGAATAGGCGGGGGTTCATTGTATTTAAGTTTTTGGATTAAAAATGCATTGCAGTGTTTTATTTTTTCCCCAGTTATGCAAGCTCAAACCCAGAGAGGGCACATGTGGGTAGGTTTGATCTTAGGTCTGCTGGTGGCCACAATGGTTGGGCTTCTCCTGACGGTCCTAATACACAGAAGAGGGAAAGAGACCCAGTTTGGGTAAGCCTGTAAAGCTATGCATATGCTCACACACGTCATCCATGTAGAAATGTGTTTTATACATTGTAGCTATTAGAGTCAGGGAGATTTGTGTGTGCTCTGATATTATGAGAATGTACAAGAAATTCATTATGGGATATTCTTTTGTCTTTTTACAGGTCTGTGTTCAAACCTCCAGGGAGCGAGGCTGTGGTATCCTTCACAGCAGCAAGGTCCTTCAACAGACAATACCCTGAGCTCCCAGAATCCACTTGTATGTTTATATGATCTAAAGGCTATCTGCCAAACACAAGCACTGTTGCTGTTATTCTGCATGCTTCACTGAATGTATGTGTGATTTGGAGCTTAAATTCTGTCTCCCTCTAGTGGACAGTCTGGGCATCAATGATGACTTGAAAGCCAAACTGCGAGATGTCCTCATCCCAGAAAGGCTTCTTACACTAGGACACATGCTGGGCAAAGGTCAGCTATTACCCGGCTCTGTTTAAGTATACTGATGACCTTCATAGGGATGTGGAGGTTACCAGCTTAATATCTAGAAGTTTGGGAGGACAACGTATATACACAACATTCTGCGCCTTACAAAATACGGACTCAAAAATTAACATGTACAGCTCGGTTACTGAGATTTACTACAGCGATTGAGAATGACGACTGAAGTGAAAACAGTATCAGAATAAAAAGGTTTATATTAAATCTATAAAATCTCATCTGCAGGTGAATTTGGCTCAGTGAGAGAGGCTTTTCTCAAAATGGAGGACAGCTCGGTGCAAAAGGTGGCTGTGAAAGTACTGAAAAGTAAGTAAGCAGTGTTTTTTGCAGCATTTTTTTCTTATGGAAAACCTAGTACTAGTGAATCTGTTGATTGGGCTCTGCTTACTGTTCTTATGTACTTCTCTTTTTTTGGTTCAAGCTGATATCAACTCTTCTAGTGACATTGAACAGTGTCTGAAAGAGGCTGCTTACATGAAGGATTTCCACCATCCCAATGTTATCCAGTTAATAGGTTTGTGGACACTCTTTTGAATTGCTGGATCATAAACATTGCCACATTAGCAGTCTGGACTGCACTCTTAAAAGAGGATCCAAATGATATTGTTCAAAGGAGTCAGTGTAATTATTTCAGGTTAGGATTGTCACAGTACCAGAATTTGTTACCAGTACCAAGCGTAGTATCTAGGGCTGTCAAATGATTAAAACATTTAATTGCGATTAATCTCAGAATTTTATATAGTTAATCCTGATTAATCGCTTTTTTTAAGTAATGAAGAATTTTGAAGAGAAACTTGGAGGCATGTAAATGGATGGTGTATCACAGACTGGTATATGTGAAAGTGAAATTAGATATTTCAAATGCTTGGACCGTCTCTATTTATTACAGTGGAACCTTGACTTACGAGTGACCCAATTTACGAATGTTCCGAGATATGAGCCGTTGCTCTGTTTTTTTTTTTGTTTTGTTTGTTTTTTTTTGCTTTATGATGCGAGCTGAGATCTGAGTTATGAGCGAGCGAGCTTCCACCACCAGGAGTCACTAGCAAGTGTGAGTGAGTGTGGAGATCACTGCAGACAAGATGTGGTGCCTTCACTGAAGAATATTGTCTGATCTTCAATGTAAATGCACTTAATAAAAGCAGTTTATTTCTTTTACATTCTCTTATTGTTATGGATTATTATTTTTATACACTTTTTGTTATTTATAAAATATATTTTTTTCTTATTTAAAAATACGTAGCAAATAAAAATGGTTTTGGGGGGCTGGAATGGATTAATAGCATTTCAACTCATTTGAATTGGAAAATTTCAATTGATATATGAGCAAATTGAGTTACGAGCTCCATCACAGAACGATTTAAACTCATAAGTCAAGATTGCACTGTATAGCAATCCACTATTTTTGGATGGTAAAAACTACAGGGGTCCAAAACTGTTTTTTGAAAAAGTGCGTCTGTGGATGACTCGCAGGGCCAAATAGAATTTGCATTAACAGCACTATTTTTTTTTTTTTTTTAATAATTTTAAATTGCGATACCGTTAATGCGTTAACCTCGACAACCATAGTAGCAACATGATCGTCAATACCAAATCGATACTCATTGTCTTTAATGCAAAACGTTTATTTGATAGAACACATCCAAATTTTTTAATTAAACTAATGTCTGTTCTTTTTAAAATATAGTATCTGTAATCCAGAACTCTTCAGTTAGATGTTAGATTTGTGCAACTTGTTTGTATTTAAAAATATTGAAAGATATTCTATAGAAGTAGAGTCTTGGAACGTACATGTTTCAATCCTTTCAATTCTTGGTGCATCTCTGTTTCACGATTGACTTTTCTGTTTATGCCATTTACTAATCACAGAATAATAATTCACATCATGTTTTTGCCCCATAGGGGTGAGCCTACATAGACGACCACAGCAGCGGTTACCTATTCCTATGGTCATCCTCCCCTTCATGAAACATGGTGACCTGCACACTTTCCTCCTTATGTCCCGTCTTGGGGATGAGCCCTTTGTGAGTTTTCTAAATCCAATGATTTTCACTCTCTTAAAATGCACAGACACTGTGCAAAACATAAAATAGACAAGCCTTCCATTTTTGAGATTCTTCTGCTCAGTTCCAGCTGTAAACTTGTCTTAGCAATTGTTTTTAATTTCCTGCATGTTCTGTTGTTTATACATTTTATTTCCTTTGCATTGTTTTTCTGAGGACGAGCAAAACACTATCTTGTATCTGTATTCTTTTCTATTTCCTGTAGACTCTGTCTTTACAAATGCTTGTTCAGTTTATGCTGGACATTGCTCGTGGGATGGATTATCTTAGCAGCAAAAACATCATCCACAGAGATTTGGCTGCTCGTAACTGCATGTGAGTTTTTGTTTTAATGACGAATGCTTCATGGGTTTTAAACTGAATTTCAATTGAAATCTTTTCCTTTTGATCTGCCATGTATCGCAGCATTGCCTTGATTGCCTATAGTAAGTGAAGCTCATTTAATTTGTCTTCCTCATTTGTTTTAGGTTGAATGAGAACATGACTGTATGTGTAGCAGACTTTGGTCTTTCAAAGAAGATCTACAGTGGTGATTATTACAGACAAGGCTCTGTCTCCAAGTTACCAGTGAAGTGGATTGCGCTGGAAAGTTTGGCTGACAATGTCTATACAACACAGAGTGATGTGGTAATAGACTGTTTTCCTCAAAGTCAGTCTCTCTCATATTACTGTACATGAATTATGTAATACTTTATACTACCAGAGGTTGTTTACTTCTCACAGAATGATGATAAGCCCTAACAAATCAACTTGGCTATATTTGACCACTGTGTACCATTTCATTTTCTGTCAGTGGGCTTTTGGTGTGACCATGTGGGAGATAACGGCTCGAGGGCAGACACCTTATCCTGGGGTAGAAAACTCTGAGATTTATGAGTACCTCATTAAGGGTGAGAGACTGAAACAGCCACCTGACTGTCCAGATGACATGTGAGTTTCTGTTAATACACTGTCATAGCTTTGTTTTGTTATTTTTTTCTTTGAACTATACAGTACATGTTTATAAATGCTAAACCACCAGTGTGGCTGGTAAATGAGAGTTCATGGAAAGCTCAGAAAGAAGATATGAACCACCAAACATTTGTCTGAAAAAAAAAAAAAGCTACAGAAATTCTCATCCACAGTAACAATAATGAGAGGAAAACAAGCTCATTTCTGAACTACACAGTTTAGTTCACTCTTAGGGTGTTCAAGTGGTTCTTCATGGCCAAAACCTTTTTGGAAGAATTTCATTAAAGAAACCTCTCGTCATATTTGTGTGAAATAATGGACAGCATGCAAAGAAAAACACCAGATATCATCTGTCAAATATGGTGGTGGATCACTGATTTCTGCCAGTGGTCCAGGAGGACTGGTGCAAAACACTGGCATAATAGCCTATCAAATAACAGATTTTATCCCAGGGATTAGACTTGTTCATTGTTTTAACCTTTCAGGAAGATAATGACGGCAAAAACATCATGACATCAGAATCCACATAGAAAAGACTGAGGAAACAATGTCAAAATTTTGCAGTGACTTTCTCAGATAATATCAAGGAACTGGGAAGGTTCTACATGGATGAGTGGTCCACTCAACAAATGTTCTCCAACACTGATAAGCAGCCATGTTTGATAAAAAAAAAGAAATGTATCTCCATGCTGTTATTCTCACAATTCTTAACATTTTTAAACCTCTTTTGGTACGAAAATTCCAAAAATGAAATTATTTCAGATAAAAAAAATAATCTATTGCTCCAAATATTTTTGAGGAACATGTGAATTATTATAGTGTTTATTTTATATGACCAGTAAACAGTAGCTAGTGTGTTAAAAATGGTTTCCCATTTTTGCAGATACAAGGCCATTGTAACATGCTTTGGGTCACATGACTCACAGCATCCTGAGAAATTAATTTGTAACTTTTGAGTAACTCTTCTTTCCTTTCTCTTGTTCAGTTATGAGATCATGCACAGCTGCTGGTCTCCCGTCCCAAAATGTCGTCCCAGTTTCCAGCAACTGATTGGACAGTTGGAAGGTCTTTGGGCTGTACTGTCTCCAGCACCTGTGAAAGAGGCATTGCTCTACGTAAACCTGGAGGGTGAGGAGGGGGATCCAGAGTGTGGGCTTGGAGCTGGTGCTGGGACCAAAACCACCGAGGAGCATTCATGGGGGGTGCCTTGGCAATGTGTGGGGATGGAGGAGGATGAAAAAGACTGGCTCATGGTTTCATCAGGGGCTGCACTGGCTATAGGTGGAGACTACCGCTATATTATTGGCCCACGTGTTGGCATAGATGGTGAAAGTAGACTCTCTGAAGATGGCCTGTCAGAAGATGTTAGGGATGATGATGAGGATATTATCATAAATGTGTGATTTTTATTTTTTTTAATGAACTACATCCTCATCCAACCTTTCCTGACTGGACTAATCACAAAGACTTTATCAAGAGCAAGAAGCTCTGGGAAGAAAAGCACAAAAGAGTTCATAAAGGATGAAGCAGCATGTAAAAAGCTAATAGACTAATAGACTAAGGGCATTTGTGGGGTAGTGCATAATGTAAACATAGAGATTAAATTGTCCTATAGGGCCACATGAATGTACAATCATGATGAAGTGAGAGCATCGTATATATGCATACATTTCCTTGGTAACAAGATAACGAAATTTGATAAAGCTGGAACAATAGCAGAATTTCACACTGCTATAGAAGTGTACATTTATCAATTAGCTTTATTGACGTCTTAAGCAAATGTTACTGCAAGCCCTACTTTATGGTATTTTATAGTACTAGCTCCATTCAGTATATTTTGGTTTGCCTTTAACTTGTCATAAAGGAAGTGGCTATTGGGCCCTTTTTAATGTCAGTATTTTATTGAAGCATTTGGATATACAAATTTGCAAGAGGTTACATGGGATCATAGAGCTGGTACTTTTATGAAAACATTCTCTGCAGGCATTGTACATTTGCTTGAAATGTACATTATGCATCTTACTGTGCATAATAAGTGTCCATTCATGTCATTAAGGGATATCAAGGGACATTAATTTTCAATGTTTGGAAGTCTTAAAATGCCACTTTTGTGTTTTGATGTCTATTCCTCAGTGGATATAGTAGAATTGAACTTTGGACAATAATTCAGGTTGGTGGTGCTTTACTGGGATAGTGTCACATGATTAATTTCCATTGTACATTTAGCCCCACCAACTCTGCAGTCACTGTCCAGTCTCTGCTTGACCCTAGATTTTAGTTTCTTGAAGTACACAAATTAACATTTGTTTTACTCGTCTGTTTGCACATGTGAACTTAACAAGTTTGAAGGCAGTAAATATCTCAATGTTCTCAATGGAAGGAGAGGTGAACACTACAAAACCATTCAAATAGGTGTAGCATTGTTACAAAACAAATGGTTTAGATGTAGTTGCGGCATCAAATCTGTATAAGTTACTTTTTTTCAATAAATGCACATTAGAACAAACTGATAAAAACATTTATTTGAATGTGTTGTGTTCAAACATGCAAAGCACAACACCTAGAAAGTACTGTACATGTAAAATATATCAAATGTTTTAAAGCAAAAGCTGTTATAAACACAGCCAGATTATTTTAAAGAAGAGCTGTGTAGTGTGCCCAATTCTTTGGCTGGCATCAGTAATGCACAAAACTGTGAATTGTTTTTCCTTTTGCAACTTACTAATGAAGGATTTTCTTAATAATGTCTGAGCTGCATTCATAGTTCTGAGGTGCTCTCCAACACATAGTGCATCTTTTTTTCAGTTCAAATGAGTTATACTGTAAAATAAAATAGAATTTTCAAGTCATTTCACAGATTGAGTCTTATTTCTTCTCAAAATGTTCACTTTCATTGACGGCATGTCGGTGGCAGTCTTGAGTTCTGGTTCGGAAACGATTCGTCTGGAATTCACTTCATGTGGGTTTGGGTTAAGCCCCTGCAACCCTTTGTCCAAAACGTGAAATCGGTTAAAGCTAGTGCTGGTTTGACCAGATTGATTTGACTTCTACTCCATAGTAAGAATTTCTACAGAATTACTAGAATATTACAACGCTACCCCTTCTTAAATATAACGGGTGGGTATGAATCAGTGGGGTTCTACTCTATCTTTAGTTACGTCGTTTGGCGTGTTTCCCCCACTGAATTTGACAACAAACCTCTGAATTAAGAAGAACTGAAAGTCCTGCTTTCCTGTGCCAATGAAATCAGCAGCCGACTAAACATCCAAGAGAGAAGCGGGTACGAACAAAATAAGCCCCATTGAAGAAACGAACAGGCGAAGTGTTAAGTAGGAGCATGCGCAGTTCCTTTCTACCGCCCACGTGGCTGCGCACGAACACGCTGCGTGAACGCGCCCTGTTCCGTTTGCGACGTGACGTAATGCGTCACAACACGCACGTACAGTTTAGAGGGTGAGACGCACGATATGATATTTTGAGCGCAATAAAAACAGGACGACATTAATCGCAGGCAGGAGGAGCAATGCGCGTTTCGTTTAAGAGGTAACACTTCGATATGGGCATATAAAGGTGTACTTACTGAGGAGTAAAACGATCATGTTGAGATTCCTGCCCACCTTTGCTCGCTTTCCGATTCACCCGCCATTCAGCGCTGGTCGATGTGCACGTTCCTCCGGCCTTGCGACGTCGGCGAAAATAACTCGACGTCCCGTGATTCAGAAGGTGATTTGAAACTTTTGTTTTTGGACAGGCAGTTATATTGTACCTACACCGCTGTATAGACGCGTCAAAAGCGGCCAATAATAAGACTAGTTATTATTACCACCATGTTGACATGTGTAGTCAGTGGCTTGGGTTTGTCGTTTTGCTTTAGGCCTCAGGTGAAGTTAGCTAGCTAATGCGCTCACGATAACAAAGGTGAACCCGGGTCAACAAATAATGGATGCCCGTTAATATTTCTACACACTTAGGGTATAATTCAAGTGATTTCGCGATATGGATTTTGCTCCAGCATGTTGTCGTGCGTAACGTTAAATTCCTCTGTAGATAGGTTAACTAAAACACAGTTAATTTATGTGGTAGACTTTGAAGCCAGCCATACTCCTCAACACTGGATGGAATATATTCTTCACCAAAGTCCAACATGTCGCACACATACGTCTTGAGCAGTGTTTAAAAAGGCCGAGAACACGTGGACAGTTACAGCCGCTGTACATTCAAAGTTGAGAAAACAAACATGGCGGCACTGCTCCAGTTTGAATCTGCTTCCCGATTTTGAATTGTGAGTCATTTTTGAGGCCAAGAAGGAGTACAGCTGTTCTCAAAGTCAACTCACAGTCTGTCAATATAATAAATACACATTTTTTGACTTCACAAAGATGGAGAAATGTTCAGTTGGCCCGTGGTGATTCAACAGAAATATAGTGCATATATAAAATTAGATTATATTAAACTTTTTGCCAATATGATTGCACACAATGGAATTTGACCCTCACATTTAACCCATCAGTGCAGTGAAATGCACACAAGGCTGTGAGAACGTGTGTGAAGCAGTGGGCAACCCTAGCCATGGTGCCTGGGTAGCAGTTGGTTGGGTACCTTGCTCAAGGGCACTTCAGTCATAACCTGCCCAGGGGTGTAGCTGACCAGATCCCTAACCACCAGGCCACGAATGTGCTTCTAACTTAAATGTAATTCAAACCAATAATGTTGAATGCCACCCCTTTCACTATAGATGGTACAGTCCACCATGTCTTGTTATATAACTTTATTTTTCAGGTTTGTGCGCTAAACACTAATCTAAATTCCAGGGGTGTGCACAACTAAAAGCCACATTCAGGAATCAGATGTTGGTGTGATCTTTTATAGTCAAAATTGTAGCGCCCCTTCATCCTTAAAATGACCAATTGTCGGAGTGTTGGGACAATATCAATGTGTTATGCTTTACCCAGCATCAATCAAACTGCCTTATGTTTTAATCATTGTGGTACAGATTACTTTATAGCAACAGAATATTGTCAGACAATTTCAGTGTTGTCGACACTGAAGCAATTTGTTATAAGAATGTAATTGTTTGCAGGGTATGATTATGTAACACCCCATGTTATACAGGGAATATATTCAAGTAAAAAATTGTCAGAACTGTTTTCTTTGGTGTTTTTAATGGTTATGTCTGGATTTTTTTTTACCCAATTTTCTCCCCAACGTATTATTAGCCAATCAACCCACCCATCCACTAGGACTCTCCCAATCACTTGTAATGTCTCTGACTCTAGGAGGGTGAAGACTAGCACAGCCTCCTCTGATGCATGTTAAGTCAGGCTCCGCCTTTTTTTTTTTTTTTACTGCTGCTGATACATTGTTGCTGGGCAGCCTGTCGTGCTTGGAGGAAAGCACAGGATCCCCAGCTCTGATGGATCGACTGGCAGGCACTTGAGCCAGCGGACATTATTTAGTAGTGCTAGGGAGAGCATGGCCAATTTTTCTCTCTCAGGCCCTGGCTGCTGATGGCAAGCAGCATGACAGGGATTCAAACTCACAATATTCTGATCATAGTGTCAGCGTCTTAGTCCACTTAAGCACTCAGGGCACATTGTTTTTTCTCGAATTATTGCTATTGCATAAATATTCATATAATTACACAATGCTGAAAAAATGCTCAAATAAATAAATGTAAAAATATTCCTTGTTTCTAACTAGGTTGTATGAAGTAGCCTGGGTATTACAGATTAAAGCCATGTTTCATGTTTAAATGTGACCTTTGCTGAACAACTTATTTCCATAACTAATAACATATTTAGTGTAACAGTTTCAAGACTAGAGCTGTTTAATTGTTAATTTTTCTGCATAAAGCTAAACCTTTCCTGGGTAATGTCTGGTAAATTAATTAAGCTAGATATTTATTATGCTCCAACAGAGGGTAGCTTTATGAAAACATGAGCATTCACAGTGTGAGCATGTTAGTAATTTACCAGTTTTAGTGTAAGACGTTTTTCATTTGTTTGGCAGATAAAATTGAGCAGACACATACTAAATGTTGTAACTACAGTGTTATATCAGTCTTTAAGTAGAAAGTGTATGTTGCTGGCACACTTTTCTGGTCTGACATTAGTTTGAAGTAAAATGCTGGTTCTAACTTGTCTGTTTTGGTTTGTGGTCTGTTAAGCTTTTGCTGATGAAGACACAAATCAACAAACATGTTTTTATTGTTTATCATCTCAATCTTACACTGAAAACATGCACTTTTGTTGTTTCAGTAAAGTAATTCTTAAACTTTGTAGAGTTTCTTTTTAAATTTCACTGAAATATTATGTAATATGAGAAAGTAGTATACATTAATATAAATATTGAAGTAGTTTAGCACACATCACTTTATGGAATATCAATATTTGGAATCAATATATCAATATATGTCTCTAGTGTCTTTAGCATTTATTACAAAAATAAAACTGACTTGACAATGAGCCTGTAACTAAGAGAACACAAGTTTTTTTGCCACTGTTCACTATCGGGTGGCTTGCCAATCAAAACTTTATGCAAGGGTCTTAGTTGATGGCAGCATTTTTATTTCACTTGGCAGTTCAGTACGGTATGGTATACTTACCACGTGAACCCCGAAAGAACTATGAGCACCCTGTATGTTTCCCATCATGTAACAGAACTGTGAGAGTAAGTGGGTTTCTGAGGCAATGGCAATGATAACTGTATACACAAAAACATTAGCAGGTACTTTGATAACAGATATATTACCATTCAGTACTGCTTAATAGAAACAGTGGATGTTAGCACATGCCAGCAAATCATTGGAAGGAAGCAGAACAACAGCAGAATTTTTCAAGTAATTGTTAATTTGATTGTAAATCCATTCAAAGGTCAGATTAAACTCCTTTTTGTTTTTGCAAACACAGTTGGTCATCCAAAAAGGAACACAATCGCTATGGTAAAATATTGTGGTAAAGTATGTTTTGATATTTCATGACGTTGTTCTAAAGGTACTGGGAACTTTGGTACGATACTCAGCATAATGGATGTAAAATAGTAGATATATTAAAATCTACAAAATGGTTAATTTGTCACAGAATTAAACTTTTGAAGTGGCCATAACAAACCCAGTTGAGAACTTGTTGGGTGAACTAAAGAGGAGCACAATTAAGTCGTCTGTATAAGCTGATGACAACAAATACCATATTTTCAGTGTAAACTGATAACACACACATGCTTGTTCTTCATAACTAATAGCCAATAATACTGAAAGGTATCTTACATAACATGTAACGATGCCAATGCCAATATGAGAAGTGACCATGCACAAACATTCTTTGATCAAAATTCATATTCATTTCTGTTAAAGGATGTTGAATGATCAGACATAACCTGCAGTAAAGGAGTTGGAGACTCTTCAGATGACCCCTTCACTCCCATGGCCATCACAGAAAAGCAGGCCATAATGGTGATTCACCAGGAGGGCATGACACCATCTGCACTGGCACCCCAAGCTTCTTCTGCTCATTCACTGTTTGTTGTTCTAAAGCCGGTACATCCTGGAGGTGAAAGCCAGGATAAAGGAGTTTTATTGTCAAATACAGACTCGTGTTCTTTGGGCACATCCACTGTTGGATTTCAAAATATACCATCAATGTCTTTGTCAGCTATGGCAGGTACCAACAGCAGTAACCAACAGTGGAGCTTCCCAGCAGAGAATACATGTAAAGGCATTACTGTCACTTTGGACAACAACAATATGTGGAATGAGTTTTACAAATGCCAGACTGAGATGATCCTCACTAAACAAGGTCGTAGAATGTTCCCTTATTGCCGCTTTCGCATTTCTGGGTTGGAACCATTCCAGAGGTATATATTAGTAATGGATATGCATCCGGCAGATAACCACCGCTACAAATGGAGTGACAGACGTTGGGAGACTAATGGGAAAGGTGATCCACATATGTTGCGCTCCTTTGTACATCCTGAGTCACCTGCTACTGGTCTTGATTGGATGCAAAATCCAGTTTCCTTTTACAAACTGAAACTTACCAACAACACCCTGGACCAAGACGGCCATATTATCATACACTCTATGCACCGCTATCTACCCCGCCTTCACATTGTACCTGCGGATAAAGCCACAGATGGTGTTCAGTTAAATGGACCAGATGTTATAACCTTTAGTTTTCCTCAAACAGAATTCTTTGCTGTAACAGCTTACCAGAATCTATGCATCACCCAGCTTAAAATTGACTACAATCCTTTTGCAAAGGGTTTCAGAGATGATGCTACTAACTCTCGATCTTGCAAGCCCAAGAATGGACTTTCCACTGAAACAACAGAGAGTGAATCAAAACCTAGTAGAGAGACAACAACCATAAATAATCTGAAGACTTTGTTTGCCAAGAGGAATGCTGCTGGAAAAGTACTCAAAGGACAACCTCTGTCTGGGTCTACTGATGAGAACAGTAAAGCTGTTAATGGTGATACACCCAAAATTGCTGAGGTTGAGAAAAGTTCTAGGTAAGCCCTTTTTCCTTCTTCTAGAGCATCAGCTTACTTATATTGTTTGTTAGATGTTTATTTTTATAATGTTTGGCGAGATAACATTTCCCCGAGAAACATTAGTCTCTGAATATCAATTAGGCTACAAACTCCCTGCATATTAATGGCTATTGTATGCACTGACATGTTTCCAGTGGTGAACTTCACTGCTGTTCTCAAAATTGCAAAAATGGATAAACATACAGTGCTCAAAAAAATAAAGGGAACACTAAAATAACACATCCTAGATCTCAATGAATAAAATATTCCAGTTGAAAATCTTTATTTATTACAAAGTGGAATGCGTTGAGAACAAAATAACACAAAAATGATCAATGTAAATCAAAATTATTACCCCTTAGAGGTCTGGATTTGGAATCATACTCAAAGTCTCATACCACCCTCATGGAGTCTGTTTCTGACAGTTTGAGCAGAAACATGGATATTAGTGGTCTGCTGGAGGTCATTTTGCAGGGCTGTGGCTCTGCTCCTCCTGTTCCTCCTTGCACAAAGGAGGAGGTAGCGGTCCTGCTGCTGGGTTGTTGCCCTCCTACGGCCCCCTCCATGTCTCCTGGTGTACTGGCCTGTCTCCTGGTATTTGCTCCATGCTCTGGATACTGTGCTGACAGACACAGCAAACCTTCTTGCCACAGCTCGCATTGATGTGCTATCCTGGATGAGCTGCACTACCTACGCCTCATGCTACCTCTATGGTGAGAGAACTGACAAAATGCAAAAGTGACCAAAACATCAGCCAGAAAGGATGAGAACAGAGAAAAGGTCTATGGTCACCACCTGCAGAACCACTTCTTTATAGGGGTTGTCTTGCTAATTGCCTCTCCTTTCTACCTTTGTACCTTTATGCACAACAGCAGGTAAAATTGATTCACAATCAGTGTTGCTTCCTAACTGGACAGGTTGGTTTCACAGAAGTGTGGTTGACTTGGAGTTACATTGTGTTGTTTAAGTGTTCCCTTTATTTTTTTGAGCAGTTGATATAGGTAATGTAAGATGCTTCATTGAGTGCCTCCGAACATGAAAAAAAATCTAATTTCTCTATGTCAGTTGGTTGAGAATTAAAGACAGAACAACAGGTCACTATTTCCCGTTTCAATTTGTTAGCCCACTATGATTTTGATTATGTTGTTAATTGTGAAAACACAAACTACCCTTCCTTGGGCTGGTAATGATTAAAGGTTTATATGCATTGTTTCAGTTAGCAAGTTAAAAATACAAGGTTTGTCATTATAAAGCATAAACCATATATATATTGTCATCCAGTATTTATTAGTTGCAGGAGTGAAGAAAGGAAGTCTGGAATCAAATGAAATGGTTGCAGATATGTTATGCCTGAAACATTTACAATAGTTTTAAAAGGATGTTGGTCTAAAAGTATTTTTTACATTCCATTGATAGTCGAGAAATACATACTAGACATTGTACGGCAAAATGAAACCCAAATGAAAATGGTAATTATTAATGTGTCGATGGTTATGTGAACAGTGGGGTGTCACTTAAAGTGGAGGCATCTCTGATGTCCCACAACAATCTAAGGATATATATTTATTTAGTAAAGTCACCACAGTGGGGAAATGTGACCTCTGCATTTTACCCCTCTGTGCAGTGAAACACACACTAGGGGTAAGCAGCCTTATCCACAGCACCCAGGGAGCATTTAGGGGTTAGGGCACTTCAGTCATGACCTGCCAGGTGATTGAACCAGTGACCTTCCGATTGCAAGACCAGATCCCTACCACCAGGCCACGGCTGCCCCAGAGTCTGGATGTGATGCAGGGAGTGGACCAGCATTGTATATAAGCAACCTGGCCCACATAGTTACAAACCGGATTCCAAAAAAGTTGGGACACTGAACAAATTGTGAATAAAAACTGAATGCAATGATGT